>CM074286.1:2785000-2845000 GCA_037194245.1 Opsariichthys bidens | reverse complement strand
TATGAGATATAAACTCACAATATTGAGAAAAGTCAAAATTATGAGATATAAACTCACAATATTGAGAAAAGTCAGAATTATGAGATATAAACTCAATATTGAGAAAAGTCATAATTATGAGATATAAACTCACAATATTGAGAAAAGTCATAATTATGAGATATAAACTCACAATATTGAGAAAAGTCAGAATTATGAGATATAAACTGACAATATTGAGAAAAGTCATAATTATGAGATATAAACTCACAATATTGAGAAAAGTCAGAATTATGAGATATAAACTGACAATATTGAGAAAAGTCGGAATTATGAGATATAAACTCAATATTGAGAAAAGTCAGAATTATGAGATATAAACTGACAATATTGAGAAAAGTCGGAATTATGAGATATAAACTCAATATTGAGAAAAGTCATAATTATGAGATATAAAGTCACAATATTCAGAAAAGTCAGAATTATGAGATATAAACTCACAATATTCAGAAAAGTCATAATTATGAGATATAAACTCACAATATTGAGAAAAGTCAGAATTATGAGATATAAACTGACAATATTGAGAAAAGTCGGAATTATGAGATAGAAACTCACAATATTGAGAAAAGTCATAATTATGAGATATAAACTCACAATATTCAGAAAAGTCATAATTATGAGATATAAACTCACAATATTCAGAAAAGTCATAATTATGAGATATAAACTCACAATATTGAGAAAAGTCAGAATTATGAGATATAAACTGACAATATTGAGAAAAGTCATAATTATGAGATATAAACTCACAATATTGAGAAAAGTCAGAATTATGAGATATAAACTGACAATATTGAGAAAAGTCGGAATTATGAGATATAAACTCAATATTGAGAAAAGTCAGAATTATGAGATATAAACTGACAATATTGAGAAAAGTCGGAATTATGAGATATAAACTCAATATTGAGAAAAGTCATAATTATGAGATATAAACTCACAATATTCAGAAAAGTCAGAATTATGAGATATAAACTCACAATATTCAGAAAAGTCATAATTATGAGATATAAACTCACAATATTGAGAAAAGTCAGAATTATGAGATATAAACTGACAATATTGAGAAAAGTCGGAATTATGAGATATAAACTCACAATATTGAGAAAAGTCATAATTATGAGATATAAACTCACAATATTCAGAAAAGTCATAATTATGAGATATAAACTCACAATATTCAGAAAAGTCAGAATTATGAGATATAAACTCACAATATTGAGAAAAGTCAGAATTATGAGATATAAACTCACAATATTCAGAAAAGTCAGAATTATGAGATATAAACTCACAATATTCAGAAAAGTCAGAATTATGAGATATAAACTCACAATATTGAGAAAAGTCGGAATTATGAGATAGAAACTCACAATATTGAGAAAAGTCAGAATTATGAGATATAAACTCACAATATTCAGAAAAGTCAGAATTATGAGATATAAACTCACAATATTCAGAAAAGTCAGAATTATGAGATATAAACTCACAATATTGAGAAAAGTCAGAATTATGAGATATAAACTCACAATATTGAGAAAAGTCAGAATTATGAGATATAAACTGACAATATTGAGAAAAGTCATAATTATGAGATATAAACTCACAATATTGAGAAAAGTCATAATTATGAGATAAAAACTCACAATATTGAGAAAAGTCAGAATTATGAGATATAAACCCACAATATTGAGAAAAGTCAGAATTATGAGATATAAACTCACAATATTGAGAAAAGTCAGAATTATGAGATATAAACTTTCAGAGTAAATTCACAATTGCAAGAAAAAAGTCAGTTTATATCTCCCAACTCTGACTTTATAACTTGCAATTGTGAGTTTAAATCTCGCAATTCTGAGAAAAAGTCACAGTGACGAGTGAATAATAAAATGACTCACAAAACATGAAAACAGTCGTGGATCATCAGGTCATGACAGGACAGTTCAGCTGACAGTTGGGCATTTTCTTCTTTATAAATTCAGTCATTTTGTCTTGTTCAGGACAGAACTAAATAAAAATAACAACATTATTATGATCCTCTTAAAAGTATTAAAATATTGATGAAACTGAACTCGTCTTTTTCAGACGGTCAGAGTCAGAGAATCACCAATCGCTGTTTAAATGACATTAAAACTCAAAGTAATCACTTTGGTAACCTAAAACACTGTAATCTGATTACCACCCATTTCAAATTAAACACAGTCACTCAAATTTTGTATTTTAAATGCGTCACTAAGTTCCTCGTATTTCGTTCCCTGCTCACTGGCATCAGTAACATGTGAAGCGTTTCCAACACTAGCGAACGAGATCAGGCTGGAAACTACAGACTGCAACAATCATACAACAACACACCCAGTGTTCCATCTTCCAAAATGTGACAACATTACCTGTCCTTTTGTGGTCTCAGACTCTGGACATCCATTCTAATTATATATAATCAATCTATTACTTTCTAATGGACTGTGGCGAGGAAAAGCCATTACCGCGGTGGCCTCGCACACATACGTTATTTGTGACAAATGCGGAGTCTTTGCCATTAAGCCTGAAGACGCAGGTTTCATCACTTATGAAATACAACCCTGTACTTTGTGTTGGCACTGTTTTGCGTGCTATTTTAGTGTCTGAGCTTCCTAACGCGAAATGATATTTAGCTTCAACTCACCGCCGTCCTCTTCGTGACTCCGTTATTGGTGCATTAACGTTATTGTAAGTGGTTTTGATCAATTTTGTGACCAAAATTACACCGTGCTGATATTTCTCGGCATTTCATTAACTGTGCATTACTGAATTAATACAGGGAGGATTGTAAAGAAACATTGCATTTAACATGCCTAAAGCCAAGAGAGACATTCAGCAAATTCATTAGCATCTCATTATGCTTCAGATTTACGCTTTCGCTCCACATGCACAGAGAGAACAGACTGTTAAATAAGCGTTATGTCTCTCTAGGTCATGGAGAGGTAATTACTTCAAACTTTTTTCATGCGTTTGGATTTTAATGGAAATGGCAGCATTGAAATCTATTTCTGAAGGCAAAAAGCAAGGCTAGTGAATGAGTATAGCGAATGAAAGACACCAGCAGCGTGTTTGTGTGGGACCGGGGCTTGTGTTGACGGCTGATTAACTGTCCTGAACCGAAAGATTGCGAGTTCAGACCCACAAGAGTTGATCCGGACACCTCAGCGTTGAGCCTCGAGCTCGGTGACTGCAGGGAGACGGAAGTGAACTGCTAATTGCCTGCTGACTGTAGTAATGTAGATGTTGTGATGTAACAGATGCTTTCTCTCCGTGTGTCTGTATCAGGTCATGGCGTCTGACTGGACTCAAGCAGAGGCTAGTTTTCACCTCTGTGAGGTTCTCTTTAAGGTTCATAAGGTACAAACACACATGGATGGATCTGTCTATCTATCTATCTATCTATCTATCTATCTATCTATCTATCTATCTATCTATCTATCTATCTATCTATCTATCTATCTATCTATCTATCTATCATCTATCTATCTATCTATCCATCTATCCATCTATCTCTCTATCTATCTATCTATCTATCTATCTATCTATCTATCTATCTATCTATCTATCTATCTATCTATCTATCTATCTATCCATCTATCCATCTATCTCTCTATCTATCTATCTATCTATCTATCTATCTATCTATCTATCTATCTATCTATCTATCTATCTATCCATCTATCCATCTATCTCTCTATCTATCTATCTATCTATCTATCTATCTATCTATCTATCTATCTATCTATCTATCATCTATCGATCTATCATCTATCTATCTATCAATCCATCTATCTATCTATCTATCTATCTATCTATCTATCTATCTATCTATCTATCTATCTATCTATCTATCTATCTATCTATCTATCTATCTATCTATCTATCATCTATCGATCTATCATCTATTTATCTATCTATCCATCTATCTATCTATCTATCTATCTATCTATCTATCTATCTATCTATCTATCTATCTATCTATCTATCTATCTATCTATCTATCTATCTATCTATCTATCTATCGATCTATCATCTATCTATCTATCTATCCATCTATCCATCTATCTCTCTATCTATCTATCTATCTATCTATCTATCTATCTATCTATCTATCTATCTATCCATCTATCCATCTATCTCTCTATCTATCTATCTATCTATCTATCTATCTATCTATCTATCTATCTATCTATCCATCTATCCATCTATCTCTCTATCTATCTATCTATCTATCTATCTATCTATCTATCTATCATCTATCGATCTATCATCTATCTATCTATCAATCCATCTATCTATCTATCTATCTATCTATCTATCTATCTATCTATCTATCTATCTATCTATCTATCTATCTATCTATCTATCTATCATCTATCGATCTATCATCTATTTATCTATCTATCCATCTATCTATCTATCTATCTATCTATCTATCTATCTATCTATCTATCTATCTATCTATCTATCTATCTATCTATCGATCTATCATCTATCTATCTATCTATCCATCTATCTATCCATCTATCTATCTATCTATCTATCTATCTATCTATCTATCTATCTATCTATCTATCTATCTATCTATCTATCCATCTATCTATCTATGATCTATCTATCTACATAAAATAATCTCAAAAATACATTCATTCAATGTACTTCGCAAAGACCCGCCCCCTGTAGTTACTGTTGCTATGTCCGCTGTTAAGCCATGCGCTCTCACGCCACACATCATGTTCTAAATTAGTTAGAATTTAATCAATAAATAGCGTCTAGTGTGTGTTTAATGTGTCGTGACAGATCGCTGAACCGATCATCTCTTCATACTAGTTCATTTATAGCATCAAATAAACATGAATGAACATCAGAAGGAATGTTGTTTCAAGCACGGAAAGACGTGAGGACACACAAATTTTCAAGTTTAAGTTCACCAACGTTGAACTACTAACTCCCCTGACTGCTTTGACGGACAAAATTCTGAGTTATGATTGGTTAGATCGCCTGTCAATCAAACTGCTGGCAAAGGGTCGATTATTCAACAGTTTGGACTCAGTAAGTTTTTATTATTATTATTTTTAAATAAATGAGCACTTTTATTCAGCAAAGGTGGATTTAATTGATCAAAAGTGACAGTAAAGACACTTATAATATTACAAAAGATTTTTTTTCAAATAACTGCTGTTCTTTTGAATTATTTTTTTTTTTATCAAAACATTCTGAAAAAAACAACAACAATATTTTTGAACATTGATAATAAATGTTTCTTGAGCATCAACTAATCATATCAGAATGACACCGAAGACTGGAGTAATGATGCTGAAAATTCAGCTTTGATCACTGAACATAAATTAAATGTTATTCACAAAGAAAAAGCTTATTTAAAACTGCTTTTATTCACATATTTCACATAGAAAAAAGCTACTCTAATAACATTACACTGTTTTTTTCTACATTTCTGTTAATAAATGCCGCCTTAAGAGGCTTCATACCATCTGTAAACTTTGAATGAAACGGTGTGACGAGACAAGATTTTTACACTGTATTTTTAAGAAATCCTCAAGGACGAAATTTATGAGCTTCTACAACTTTTGACCTCCTAACTGAACTCCACAAATTGATCAAAGAAATAAAAACCGTGTGAATAAAAAGGAATACATTTTCTCTTAGTCTTATTAAGTGCAAACAATAAGTGCAGCCGTCATTAAAGTACTCTCTCAATTTTCAAAAAGTGCAAATACAGACCAAATTTTTCTTCAAGCATGATACAGAGCTGAGAGACGGACACAGCCACAGCCCAGCTGAAGATATCTTTCATATGGTGATATGATATTTGCATGCATTAGAGAGCCGGTATTTAAATTACGTATGAATGCGTGCTCGCGTTTTACTTTCGCTTTCTAATTCGCGGTCAACGCATAGTCTGTGAATAGGGAGCGACGGTGCTCAGCACGCATTCAACAAGACAAGATTCAACGTTTGTCAGACGCTTTTAGGGTCTGTTGTGCTACAAATCCTCCGCCATGGTCTCGTCAGTCATCTCATCACTTGTGTGAGCTGGATGGGATTGAAGCGACCGTTAAGCAATCCATAAAATCAAAAGCCGTTAACCAATCTATAAAAAGCAAAATGACAGCGGAGGCGTAACGTAAATGTAGCAGTGGAATATTCTATCCTAATTTCATCCTCACACTCGTGGAAATATCACGAGAGCACTTTTCACCTTGACGAGAGGCACGAGATTTATATTTTTCAGCAAACATCAAGTTTTTTTTTTTTTTTTTTTTTTTTTTTTTTAAATAACAAATTATTTATCTGCTTCACGTTTGACCTTAATTCCATCTCTTTTTTACTGTCTAGCTATGGATAGCCGAAGACTGCTGGATACAGACCAAGTTTTATATGGGCCTCCAGCAGGACGGTGAGCTGCGGGACAGTGAACCCTTCTGCTTTAGTGTGCTTGTGGGTCACGGCCAGAGCTTCTGCTACAGCGTTGAGCTGGGCTCAGAGCTGGTGCTGTGGGAGAAAGCGTTTCAGAGAGCCGTGTTCATGGAGGTGCAGAGAGTACGGGTGAGTACTGACACTGACATCAAAGGCTTGAGCAAACGTGCAAAACTTCACCGAAACTGGGAACAAATCATTAATATTGTGTGACGGTTCACAAACATGATGGTTCGGTACAGCAGGGGGGATAAAACCGGATAAAACTAAACATTAAATTGCTTCTTTTATTAAACAGTGCTTTATTGAACAAATTGAGTCTCTCTCTTTAAATGAATTGAATTATAATTAATATTTTCTTCAGGATAAAAAACATCTATCTCAGCTAATGCTGTAAACTATGTACAGGGATTTCTTTCTTGCACATCACTATAATATTAAAGACTACAATTAACAGTTGCTATTTATTTTTTGGTATTCTGATCAACACACAGATATATATATATATATATATATATATTAAATATAATTTACACAATTACTGTCATAACGTGTTTTCATGACACATTTATTTAAACATACATTAAATAATTAAGATATTACTAACAGGTAATGTAAATATAGTGCATATATTTCCCCTCTAGAGTTCATTTCTCTAGTGAACTAACATGCTGTGGACGCTAAATGACAATGACAAGGAAAACAGGCAGACTAGACAGGAATGTAACACTCAGAAATGTTAAACACTAGGAAATAACAAGACTTCGCAAAAGTGTGTGTGTGTGTGAGTGTGTGTGAGTGTGTGTGTGTGTGAGTGAGTGAGTGAGTGAGTGAGTGAGTGAGTGGGTGAGAGAGTGAGTGAGTGAGGGAGTGAGTGAGTGAGTGGGTGGGTGAGTGAGTTGGTGAGTGGGTGAGAGAGTGAGTGAGTGAGTGAGTGAGTGAGTGAGTGGGTGAGAGAGTGAGTGAGTGAGTGGGTGAGAGAGTGAGGGAGTGAGTGAGTGGGTGGATGAGTGAGTGAGTGAGTGAGTGGGTGAGAGAGTGAGAGAGTGAGTGAGTGAGTGAGTGAGTGAGTGAGTGGGTAGGTGGGTGGGTGAGTGAGTGAGTGAGTGAGTGAGTGGGTGGGTGAGTGAGTGAGTGAGTGAGTGAGTGGGTGAGAGAGTGAGAGAGTGAGTGAGTGAGTGAGTGAGTGAGTGAGTGAGTGAGTGAGTGAGTGAGTGGGTAGGTGGGTGGGTGAGTGAGTGAGTGGGTGGGTGGGTGAGTGAGTGAGTGAGTGCGTGCATGCATGTGTGCGCGCTGAGCTTAAATAGTAACCCTGATAGGCTGCAGCTGGTGAGGTGATCAATGATTAGGTACGGGGCTTATGGGAAACATAGTCCAGTGGTTGTAGCGGACACTTCAGCTGATGATATATATATATATATATATATATATATATATATATATATATATATATATATATATATATATATATAATGTACGTGTATATATATATATATATATATATATATATATATATATATATATATATATATGTATATCTATATGTTTATGTGTGTGTATTTATGATTTCTGTATATTTGTATTTACCAATATTTTGCCCCCCAAAAATTTGTTTAGAATTTTTTGCAAGAAATTAATAAAATGCCATTCCTGTTCAGGCACAATATCAAATAGCAGTATTTTGTTGTAATACATTTAAAAAAACAGGATGATTTTCATTAATGCATTACAGTAATACGAATGAAGCACTTTTTTTTGCATTACGGTAACAAGAATGCGTCTTTTAATTTAAAATATATATCCCGTCCATCAGTGTTATGGCTTTAAAATGCCTCTTCAAGAGATTAACGGCGAAGAAAGCGCTATATGACAAGCGAACCATTGATTTCCGCGTCTGTCAGCAGCGCGGTGCGATGCATGCGCGAGCGGGAGTGCGTCCGTGTCTGATGTGTGCGTTTCAAATGTTATTACTGCTTTAATTAAATTTCTCTGAAGACGCTTTTCTGCGAGACCTCTCCTCATTGAGCCGTTAAATTACCTCGACTATACAAAGGTCTGCCGCATCTCTGGTGTCGCCGTGAACTCCTGCAGGGCAGCTATTATGAAGTATATGCTAACATAAGTTCATGGGATGAAGAGGATTTAAGTGTCGGCAGCTCCGGAGACTTGCGTTACTCTCGTTTAAGTCGTCTTAAATACCACCCGGGGTCAAACGCAGAGCGTCACGTTACGGCTCTCAAAGCGGCCGACCCTCGAACGAATCTCTAGCACGCAAGTGTGCATTACTACGGGATGTTTATTTATGGCTCATGAGCATTATGCCGGTTTAGCGCTCCGCCGGCGGCGTGTTGGTCTCGCTGCGGTGTTTAATCAGTGGTGATTCGCTCAAACTTTGGCTTAGTGGAGCAGATTAGTGGCTCTCTGGATAAACTGCAAATCATATTCCATGCCAGACATCAAAACCCTCATCGAACAGAATGCCAACGTTTTATTTGAGGCTAATTGAGGGAGTAAAGGCCACAAAAAGACCTAATGGGAAACACTCAAAAGGCCCGTCGTGACAGCCAAATTTACTTCATGTGTCCGTTTGATGTTTATTGTGAGGGCGATTATTTCAGATGGCATTTGCGTGTCCTTGAAAGGCACGACATGAATGAGACGGTCAGTGACGTTTTTCTTCGCAGAGGGAGCAGACCGATGCTCTCTTTCACATGAAATCCACACCAAAATTACAGCTCGCGATGGGTGACCCCATGAGTTTGACCTTTGTAGTTGGGCTGTACTGTATTGGATAAAACTTGTCGTTGAGATTTTTTTCTGCAATATGCAGATTATTGAATTCTAGAATGACTCGTGTGATTTTCTTGCATGTGCGTAGAAATTAGTTTTTAGACTTTTTACTCTGAAGACTAGGACTAGGGATGAACAAAAACTTGAAAAATGTTGACGAATCCCAAAATTTGGAGGTTTTTTGATGTTTTTTGGTGTGTTTTTCTTAGGGATTGCATCTGCGTGCAAATTAAAAATAGTTTTTAGACTAGACTAGGACTAGGGATGAACAAAAACTTGAAAAAATGTTGATGAATCCCAAAATTTGGAGGTTTTTTGATGTTTTTTGGTGGGATTTTCTTGGGGATTGCATCTGCGTACAAATTAAAAATAGTTTTTAGACTTTTTACTCTGAAGACTAGGACTAGGGATGAACAAAAACTTGAAAAATGTTGACGAATCCCAAAATTTGGAAGTTTTTGGATGTTTTTTGGTGGGATTTTCTTGGGGATTGCATCTGCGTAGAAATTAAAAATAGCTTTTAGACTTTTTACTCTGAAGACTAGGACTAGGGATGAACAAAAACTTGAAAAATGTTGACGAATCCCAAAATTTTGAGGTTTTTTGATATTTTTTGGTGGGATTTTCTTGGGGATTGCATCTGCGTACAAATTAAAAATAGTTTTTAGACTAGACTAGGACTAGGGATGAACAAAAACTTGAAAAATGTTGATGATTCCCTAAATTTTGAGGGTTTTTTTTTATGTTTTTTGACCAATTCAATATGGCTGTAATGTAAAAATGGTTTATTGTTATTAAATAAAAATAATAAACAAAGTATATCGGAATATATATATATTGCATATTGTAAAAAAAATAGTATTTAATAAATATAATTATATTTTATAATACTGCTGACAATTACAATACTAATATTTGTCCTAATTTTTGGAATTTCTTCGAATTTTTGAGCATTAAACTGTACTGAAATACCATTATAGTTTTATTGATATTTAAAATTTAGATTTTTAGATTTCCCATTTTTACTTTAGTAATTTTGTTATTTGTAATTAAAGAAGTTTTGTTTTGTTTATTTTTTCTTTAAATAATTTGCAGTCTTCATCATCGCACTAAGCTGTATTACATTTATTTCGATGTACGGTATTATGCAGCCCTAGTTTTGTAGCTGTTTCTGTAAACGAGTGTGTGCTAACAGGAAGTTAACCTAATCTGGGTTAGTTTTCCCAAAAATGAAAATTCTATGTCTCATGTGGTTCTACACGCGTACGATCTTCGTTCATCTTCAGAACTCAAATGAAGATATTTTTGATGAAATCTGATGGTTTAGTGAGTCAGCAAGATAATGAGCACTTTCACTAAAACATATTTAAAACAGGTCATGTGACTACAGCGGTTCAACCGCAATATTATAAAGCGAAAACAAAAGTGCTGCAACGACCCGTCGACATCATTGATTTCGTCGACTACGAAAACACGTCGACATGCGTCGACCCGTCTCTCTGTTTACATTGATCTGGCGTAACGGCGGCTTCTGCTCCTGGGAACGGAGAAAGTTCCATTCTATCACAAAAACCCAGACCACATAAGTGGCTTATTTTTAATCAAAATCAAATCGTATTGTTACATCATGGCGTGTCCCAGTGTTGCTACACCTCAATGAACTGATAAATTACTTCTAACTTCTTACTTAATAAAAGATCACTAGATTAATAAAAAAAAGCTTAATAAAAATAATCGTTAGAGTAGTCGAGTAATCGTGGGGAAAAAAAATAAAAACAAATAATCGTTAGATTAGCCGACTAATCTGAAAAAACAATCGTTAGATTAGTCAACTAATCGGGAGGTTAAAAAAATAAATAAATAAATAAATAAATGAAAAATATCGTTAGATTAGCCGACTAATTGGGGTTGGTTAAAAAAAATTCTAATAAATAAATAAAAACAATCATTAGATTAGACGACTAATCAAAAAAAAAAAATAATAATAATATTAATCGTTAGATTAGTTGACTAATCAGAAAAAAATAATCGTTAGATTAGCCGACTAAGCGGGTGGGGGGCGGGGGTTAAAATTTTTGAAAAAAGTAAAAATAATCATTAGATTAGACGACTAATCCAAAAAAAATAATATTAATCGTTAGATTAGTTGACTAATCAGAAAGAAATAATCGTTAGATTAGATGACTAATCGGAAAAAAAAAAATAAAAAAAATAATAATAATAACAAAAATCGTTAGATTAGCCGACTAATCTGAAAAAATAATCGTTAGATTAGACGACTAAGTGGGGGAGGGGGGGGATAAAAATAAAATAATCATTAGATTAGACGACTAATCGAAAATAATAATAATAATAATAATAATAATAATCGTTAGATCAGTTGACTAATCGGAAAAAAATAATCCTTAGATTAGTCGACTAATCGAAAAAAATAATCGTTAGATTAGTCAACTAATTGGGGGTAGGTTAAAAAAAATTATAATAAATAAATAAAAACAATCATTAGTTTAGACGACTAATCAAAAAAAAAAAAATAATAATAATATTAATCGTTAGATTAGTTGACTAATCAGAAAAAAATAATCGTTAGATTAGCCGACTAAGCCGGGGGGGGGGGGGGGATAAAATTTTTGAAAAAAGTAAAAATAATCATTAGATTAGACGACTAATCAAAAAAAAAGAATATTAATCGTTAGATTAGTTGACTAATCAGAAAGAAATAATCGTTAGATTAGATGACTAATTGAAAAAAAAAAAAAAATAATAATAATAATAATAATAACAAAAATCGTTAGATTAGCCGACTAATCTGAAAAAATAATCATTAGATTAGACGACTAATCAAAAAAAAAGAATATTAATCGTTAGATTAGCCGACTAATCAGAAAGAAATAATCGTTAGATTAGATGACTAATCGAAAAAAAAAAAAAAAAATAATAATAATAATAACAAAAATCGTTAGATTAGCCGACTAATCTGAAAAAATAATCGTTAGATTAGCCGACTAAGTGGGGGAGGGGGGGGATAAAAATAAAATAATCATTAGATTAGACGACTAATCAAAAAAAAATAATAATAATAATATTAATCGTTAGATTAGTTGACTAATCAGAAAAAAATAATCGTTAGATTAGTCGACTAATCGAAAAAAATAATCGTTAGTTGCAGCTCTAGAAGACAAAACCATTGAACTGAATTAAAAGGTTATTACAAAATAAGAATTTAAGGAATTTAATTTTTTTTTTTGTCACTAATAAACTGCTTTTGTCATTTAAAACATTCCTCAGTGAATCCATCAAAAAATGTTGACTTTATCTCAGGGCTGAAGTAAATGTCTATTCAAGGATTGTGAAGTGCATTTTCCCCAGTTTGCTGAAAAGAAGAGGGTCAGAAAGCAGCCCTGAGCCCGCGAACTGTATTATTCTGTACCCTTAACCAGACATTTATAAATAATACAAAGGAACGAAGCTGTCAGAAACAATTTCAATCACTGCAATGCTGAGATACAGAAAGGGCAACATGCAAAGCTCTCGAATTCATCCGCGCGGCTTCGCGGGAGACCTTCAGTCTGCAGCGCGCCGCTGATTATCTGCCACCGTCCATCCAGAACGCTCGCCGACCAGCTCATAACGCCCTGAGCTCTCTTCGTGTCGCGTGCGGGTACGTACCATTGCACGACAGCGTGACGGTTTTAGGAGGTTTTGTAATCATTTAATATGGCGCGCTCATGTGGGGAAGTCAGCGGGAGTTCGGGATCACGACTTCTTCGGGTTCAGCGAGTCGAGATCTTGTTTAAATGAATGGCTAGTTGGTCCTGAGGCGAGATCTTAATCTGAAAATATCCACTTTTGATATGAATGAAGACCGAAGTTCTCTCTCGGAGCATATTAAAGGAGGTTTTACTACTAATTCACACTGTCAAAACGGTCGGATTTGGCACTGCAGTACCTATATTGTTCGGTGTGATTAGTGCTTTCATATTGAATCTCCATCAAATGTAGAAACAACACAAAGATGGTATTTTTAAAATATTTCTTTAATGGCAATGAATGAAGGCCAGTATCACAGATACTGATGTCTCTATTCAATTTTAGCCATTCAACTTTAAAGTATAATTAAAAGCAATTAACATTTAATGTGCTTTAAAATATATAACATTTAATTTAAGTGAACTTAAAACCATCTTCACGTAGATCTATTGTAAGAAATGTCAAATTTAGATGTGCCTTTAATATATCAGGGCTCAACACCTTTTTTATACTGGCAAAAGTTGTTTTTGATGTCACCTTGTAAACTTTTAAGAATAAAGAACAGATAAATATATATAGAAATTGAATAATCAAACACTGTATAGTCTTCACTGCATAAATTAAATATAGGTTAAAGCTGAGTGAATGTTAAAGTAAGTGATTTTGTTCTTTCATTAACATTAATGACAGACAGCAGCAGGTTTATTAGGCTACTGTCTCTTTAAGAGCTGACGCACATGACACGGCTCTGACACATCTTGTTTTCTTGCATCTGTTTGTGTTCATTTAACACTTTTTAACTCATTTAAGACTTCGGTCGAAAAGAAATGAAGGTTTTTGATGAAAACATTCCGGGATTTTTTTCCATAGAGTGGACTTCAATGGGGTTCAATGGGTTGAAGGTCCAAATGTCAGTTTCAGTGCAGCGTCAAAGGGTTCTACATGATCCCAGACGAGGAAGAAGAGTCTTATCTAGAGAAACCATCAGACATTTTGTAGAAAAAAATGAAATGATGTACTTTTTAACCACAAATGCTCATCTTGCACGGCTCCATGCGTCATGTAATCACGTTGGAAAGGTCATGCGTGACGTAGGCGGAAGTACCAATCAAGTGTTTACAAAGCGATGGTTTCTCTAGATCAGACTCTTATTCCTCGTCTGGGATCATGTAGATCCTTTGAAGTTGCTCTGAAACTGACATTTGGACCTTCAACCCGTTGAACCCCATTGAAGTCCACTATATGGAGAAAAATCCTGGAATATTTTCCTCAAAAGCCTTCACTTCTTTTTGACTGAAGAAAGACAGACATTAAGATCTTGGATGACATGGAGCAGAGTAAATTATCAGGAAATTTTATGTCCGTCTTTCTTCAGTGAAAAAGAAATTAAGGTTTTTGAGCAACTCATTCCAGGATTTTTCTCCAAATAATGGACTTCAGTGGGGTTCAATGGGTTGAAGGTCCAAATGTCAGTTTCAGTGCAGCTTCATGATCCCAGCCGAGGAATAAGAGTCTGATCTAGAGAAACCATCGCTTTGTAAACACTTGCATTGTACTTCCGCCTACATCACGCATGACCTTTCCAACATGATTACGTAATGTGTGGATCATTGCAAGACAAGCTTTTGTGGATAAAAAGTACACAGCTCAATTTTTTTCATAAAATGTCCGATGGTTTCTCTAGATGAGACTCTTATTCCTCGTCTGGGATCGTGTAGATCCTTTGAAGCTGCACTGAAACTGACATTTGGACCTTCAACCCATTGAACCCCATTGAAGTCCACTATGTGGAGAAAAGTGCCAGAATATTTTTCTCAAAAACCTTCACTTCTTTTCGACTGAAGAAAGACAGACATTAACATCTTGGATGACATGGAGGAAGAGTAAATTATCAGGAAATTGTATGTCTGTCTTTCTTCAGTGGAAAACAAAGGAAGGTTTTTGAGCAACTCATTCCAGGATTTTTCTCCATATAGTGGACTTCAATGGGGTTCAATGGGTTGAAGGTGTAAATGTCAGTTTCAGTGCAGCTTCGCAGGATCTACATGATCCCAGACGAGGAATAAGAGTCTGATCCCTTTGTAAACACTTGCATTGTACTTCTGCCTACATCACGCATGACCTTTCTGACATGATTGCGTAATGCGTGGAGTATCGCAGAGCAGTGCAAGATGAGCATTTGTGGATAAAAAGTACACAACTTATTTTTTTTTTTTTTTCATAAAATGTCCAATGGTTTCTCTAGATCAGACTCTTATTCCTCATCTGGGATCATGTAGAGTCTTTGCTTGCCCTCTGAAACTGACATTTGGACCTTCAACCCGTTGAACCCCATTGAAGTCCACTACATGGTTTTCCTTTAAAAACTTAATTTCTTTTCAACCAAAGAAAGGAAAGTGAGTAAATGATCATAATTCTCAAGTGAACTAATCCTTTAATTGCATCGCTCTGCAAGATTCTCCTCAAGCTGCGTGACAGTAGTTCACCTGAAATAGAGAACCGATTGTATAAGAAGACAATTTATGCTAATGCATGTTAAAGTGCAACTTCAGAATGCAGTGATGCATGGGATAGAGCTCGCATAGACAGAAGTGTTTGGCTTTACGTACTCGCGCATTAGATTTCCATGAGATCTTAAACACGAATCACCCAAATATTCATGTGATTTTTAGGAGATGCATCTGTCGAAGCGTATTAGATCAACACACGTTTGTCTGCCCGTGAAGGGCTTTGCGTGAGGAACGATGTTTGACCGTTATTGTGCTCTCACAGATTGCAGAGAAGAAATTTGCCGCATCCGCACCGTTGCGAGTTCCTCTTCGCTCGGCTTGACAAGGAAATCCTCGACAAACCTCACTATGTGTTTTTCAGATCCCTCCGGAGAAGCTCTCCAATTAGCGGCGTGTAGTCTGTGCTTTACATGTGACAGCCGACGCTTACGCGAGGCGACAGTAAGCACTGCAAATCCGCTTCGCTGGCGTTTGCCTTCTCTGGCAGCTGAATTTCACGCGCCTCTTAAAATGCGACGGCACATCTGCGCTGCGAGTAAACGGCCTGTTCGGTTCCGGCGGATGCGTCCCGTGATGAATGAAGATCACGAGTTGGAGTGGAAGCAGCCGCAGAAAGGTATCAGGACGTCTGAGTGGAAACTTTCCAGGAGTACGTCTTGTGGTTTTCAAGCTCACGCTCCACTCAGAGGTCAGCGTGTTGAGCTCAGTTCGATCTCATAATTCTGTCAGCTGCATGGAAGAGTTTAATGCACAAAATAATAAGGACCCAAGAGAAATCCTGGCATGGCTGGTGCAAATAATTCCCATGCTCCTTCCATATTAGTCAGAGCTGTGTTGACGAACTTTAATGGCTTCTTCTCCGGCTCGACAGATTGCTTGATGATGTCGCAGAATCAAAATGTCACTGCCGGGCGTCCGCAAAAACCCGCTCCGCTCCTCGTGTCTAATTGATTTCGAGAGCCACTCACTGTAATACTGCGAATATTACTGTTACATTTCATGCATATTTAGCCACAAATGTTTCCTCTTTTGAGGATTTCATTTGAAAATGCGAAGCAGGCGGTTGCAGATCTGAACCACCGTTGCATTTTAATTTGAGGTGTGGATTATTAGTGATTAGTTGTTTTTCATTTCATAATGCTTCTCAGTCAGTTTTAGGACCGTATTGTTCTTTGATGGACGTAATAGTTTTCGTTTGTTTTGTATTTGTGATGTGTTTTGAGTTTGTAAATATTTAATTGAGCATTAATTTTACATTTGTGCATTTGACTGACATTTTTCCAGAGTGACTTGCATCCTGGGAATTCTGGGAATTGATCCCATGACCTTGGCATTGCTCACACATCGCTCTACTATGCTATAGACAATGCAAAGAGCATTAAAAATAAAAAATCTATTCTTATTTAATTTATCCATTTTCATTTATTTTTTTTTATTTTAAAATGTCATTTGTCATTTTTCATTCATTTAAATATTTTATTAAATGTTTAATTTATTTTTAGCCATTTTTTATATTTAATTGTTTATTTGTTTAAATATTTTATTAATAATAATTTTAAAAAACATCCATTAATTTTATTGTATTGTAGTTATTCTTTTATTTTTATTAATTAAAATATTTTAATGTTTTATTAATACTAATTTTAAAATACATGTTTATTCAATTTTTTATTTAATTTTAATTTTTATTCATTTAAATATTTAAATGTTTTATTAATACCAATTTTAAAATACATGTTTATTCCATTTTTTATTTTATTTTTATTTTTATTCATTTAAATATTTAAATGTTTTATTAATACCAATTTTAAAATACATGTTTATTCCATTTTTTATTTAATTTTTATTTTTATTCATTTAAATATTTAAATATTTTATTACTACCAATTTTAAATACATTTATTGATTTCATTTATTTGTTTTTAGTGTTTTTGCATATTTATATCTAATTAACGTTTTTATTATTATTTTTATTTATTTCCATGTATTTTTTTTTTTTTTTTCTGAAATCTGATTTTAAAGCCACAGAATTCTCTCCAGTGGTCTCCAGGCGCTCTGCACTCCACTGTAATTCGATTTGGAGGGTCATTGTGTTGTGAATACTGATGCGTCTCTATAATCGCATCGATTAGCATCACAAACTTCCTGGAACAAAGTATTGAGACTGAGTTTATCAGACACATTTACAGGCGAGATCTTCTCTTCCTCCCGGTCAGTCCATTAACGAAAAGATTTTTCTTCAGTCAGAGTTACCTGACTTTAACTAAACCGTGGCAGCACCGTAGTATCAGACGGTACCATCACCTGATTACCGGACTAAATATTGATTTTTTTTTTTTTCCCCTTCAGAAAATTAGACAAGTTCTTCTATCTTAGTTTCTTCTCTGTATTAAAAGCGCACTGTCGGACAGCCGTTTCCATGGCAACTGAGCCGTACCTGTATTATTCCCGGGAATATAAGACATGCGAGATCAGGACTGTTGAGAATGTTCGGCCATTTAAATATGAATGCTGGGTCTGTTGTTTTACAGTGTTTACAGCAAACAATGTCGTCCTGTGTAACTATTCCTATTGTTGTTCCTCTGCAGTCGAAGAGCTACATGTGCAGCAGTCAAGGGAAGATCCTGTGCTTCACAGTCGACTTTGAGTCGGGCTTCTCCTGCTCCGAGAGCGTCTCAAAGGTAAGGAAATGAAACCTTGCCGTGTTTGCTGCTTATTGGCTTTCCGAGCAGAGACTCCTGAATCCTGACAGGAGTGAACGTCGAATAAACCGCCTTTATATTGCGCTTTCAGGTAATTACTGTTCTGCTCCTTCCTAAGCTGCTTTACTCTTATTAGCCGAACACACTCGGGTCATCCCTGCGGTACCGTACTGGCACTTTATTAAATGAATCCTCCCATTTTATTCATTTTTATTTCATTTGTTATTTATATCTGTATTCTTTTTTTTTTTTTCGATCCAAATGTTTCAATGTATTCTTTTAATTGTTGATCACTTCATTTTTCCAGCGTCTTCAGAATCATCCCGCTAAGTCTGTAAAATCCCTTTAAATAACAAAAGCCTGTTCCACTGTGACATCATCATCCGAGTGACATCATTTTGGAGGGAAAACAGCAGCACTCTCAATGATCTGATGAATTCTGGGATGTTCGTGTCCCTCTAAAACATCCATCCTCTTTGATTCAGAGTAATTATTGTTAACAAAAACTAAAAACCATTTAAAAAAAAAAAAAAACTTGTTGCTTGAACTAAAATACACATGAATTAAAATAAAATAAAATTTAAATTAGTTGCC
The DNA here is from genome assembly GCA_037194245.1 of Opsariichthys bidens. Taxonomy (NCBI): domain Eukaryota; kingdom Metazoa; phylum Chordata; class Actinopteri; order Cypriniformes; family Xenocyprididae; genus Opsariichthys; species Opsariichthys bidens. Next base: position 2,826,159 of record CM074286.1, on the reverse strand, counting down.
AAGCCAACATTTCTCATTTTAATTTAGTTTATCGTAATGTCCTGAAATGACTAGAAGTGAAATAATGAATAAGCACTTTAAGGCCTTAAAGCATATATAGGTATAATATTTTCTTTAGCAAAACTGTAACCATCTCGATTATAGATGGAAAAGACCATAAAAGGAAATACACTAAAAAACCGTATCATTTTTAAAGCTTTTAAACCGTTATAGCGCCATGTGATCGCGTAATTTCGTGACGTTTTGAGTTTTGGTTTTGGTTTTATAGGTGTTTAGGTATGTTTGCCCATCCCATTTTTCTAAAAGGCCCTGTTATAGCTATACAAAAGCTAAAATTCGACTTTTTTTTTTTTTTTTTTTTTTGATAATCATTGACCTACAGAGTCCAGAGAGTTGTACTGCAGTGGTTTTATTGAGGTTAAGCGAAAAACCTAGGATGAGTTCACAAAAGTATTTAGTATTTAGTAAATGCGATGGCGCCCTCCGGTGGCCGATTTCTTTCAAATTTCTCACTGGCTTCTCTGGGGTCGTGAGTCGAGCATAAGCCTCCGTTAAGCTTGTCTGATAAGATGCTCAAACTTCATTGGCCGATGGCAGCCAACTTTTTTTGATACGCAATGTCCTCACAGGCAATGGCACCTTGGACAAAGACATTATGCCAATTTTCAAGTCAATCGGACTGACTGTTGAGTAGCTATAGCCGTTTTCGTGTTTTTGGTTCATTTTATAGCGCCACCAAGTGGCCAGTCGCCGCATCCTTTTCAGGCAATCACAGACTGAGCTTCTACATGGGTGTACCAAGTTTGGTGAAATGATCTCATTTTGTTCAAGAGTATTAGCCGTTTTAGTAAAAGTGGCCACGCCCACTTCAAACGTTTTGGCGTCCCGTCGTGGATGTGAATCGAAATTTCGCACTTTCTGCACTTTAGGAGTTTAAGAGTTATCAGCGATTCAGTACTTTTGTTCGCTGTCACGCCACCGTCTGGCAAAATTCCTAACAATTACCATTAACTGTAATAATAAACTTCATAAATGTATTTTTTAAAAATATATAAAGATTTAACCCTTGTGCACTGTTCAAATTCACCACCCTTTCTGTTATGTTAACTGCTTTACAAATGTATCAGATAAATATTGTTTTTCAAATTTTTTTGCTTAAATCTATTAATCAACCTCAGTCTTGATCAAAACTACTAAATTAACTCTTTAAAACGTTAAAATCTGATGCTGCACAAAAACTAACAATGTTGTTTCTAATCTTTGACACGTTTTTTCCCAAATCAGTGACATCATTTATGAATTTGGCAATTAAAGAGTTAAAATCCTGAAGGTTGATTGAGGTTGATTAATAGATTTAAGCAAAAAAAATGTGAAAAAACATTTATCTGATACATTTTTAAAGCAGTTAAAATCGTAACGAAAGGGTCGTGAATTTGCCCACAGAGTCCTGTTGAGTTTATGAAAATTTTCAAAGCATTTTCCCAAAATATGTGTCAAAATAAGATTTGTCACCCAAAATCATTCCATTTGCTGAAACACGGAGAAAGTTACGGCCAAAATTAAGACTCAAAAATCCCCCATAGTGGATGAAAACATCCCGAACAGCACATAAGGGTTAAAGTATTAATAAAAATAGTATCTCAGTGACTCTAATATAACACTGGTTTTGTTCAAATTACACCTGCTTGATCAGATCAACGTTTCATAAAAATACAAATATGAATTTTACACTAACATCCTCATGCAATCTAACCGTTGTAACCTTTCAAAGAACTAGTTTCCTTAATTATGTCTCAGTTATATTCATTTTTGAGTTCAGAAGGAAAGGGTTAATGGAATAATTCTTGATTCGTGCAGAACCGCTCTGAATAGAGTAACATGGGCTGATTTCAAGGCTGACAGGCGAATTAAATTGTGCCGTCTAAATTTGGCATGTATTGTTCTTGGTTAGAATAACAGTCTGTGATTTGCACAGCGGTGACAAGTGTGTTAAACGTGATTGTCTTCGGTCCTCACAGTGCCTGATGACGTCTGTGTGTTTAACCCAAACCAGTTCAACGACCCGTAATGAAAGTGTTTTCAGTCCTCATTTCAAGGCTCGTGTCAGGAATCAAACTTTGCTTCTTTTGAAATATGAAAGTACATTATATTCAATTCAATCTGGACTGTTTTAAAGGGACCTATTATGCCCCTTTACAAGATGTAATATCAGTCCCTGGTGTCTCCAGAATGTGTCTGTGAAGTTTCAGCTCAAAATACTCCACAGATCATTTATTATAGCATGTTGTAAATGCCTGGTTTTGAGTGGAAGGAAAAACATGCTGTTTTCGTGCACGTCTGAGCAAATGAGCTGCTGCTCCCCACCCCCTTTCCAGAAAAGAGCGAAGCCTATACAGCTCGTGCCTCGGATACTCTGCCAAAAAACTAATAAAATATCTGTTTGGCTTTGATTATCATCTCTACTAAACTAAGGGTGCGTTCACACTTGTCATGTTTGGTTCGATTAAAACGAACCCTGGTGCGATCGCTCAGTTCGTGCGGTTCATATGTGAACGCTGCCATCCGAACCCTGGTGCGGACCGAGGCCGCTAAAAAGACGGGTCTCGGTCCGCTTCCAAACGAACTCTGGTGCGGTTCGATGGATATACGAACGCGACACGGACCAAAGACGTGTAAACGAACCAAAAACAGGACGTGATGTCACAAGATGCGACGCTACGAGTCACTGATTTGACGACGCGAGAAGATCGGCGTATCCAAAATGAGTCGAGGGCAAACGTGGAGCGACGAGGAGGTGAAGTTTCTGTTTCTGCGCACAACGGAGGAAATCCTGCTGCTGTTTTGAATGTTTTGAACATTTTATGAGCTCTTCGTGAGTTCTCAGCGGGTGAAAATAAAGCATAAAATGATGGCGTTTAATCCAGAACACAGCGTTGTTTTGAATGTTCGGTAAGCGAGCTCCGTCGTGAAATATACATCATGAAAGCCGACCAATCAGGTCGTGACCGGATCCCTACACCACCTTTAGGTTTGCTGTTAAAAATGCCAGTGTGAACGCTAAGAGGAGCAGGACTATATGTTCTGTTTTTGTTTTTTGGTTCGGACCAAATGAGTCAAACCTCTTTCATTTGTTATTGTGCATAAAATGTCAAAAACACATAAACGCAGTCGGTTATGTCAGTGAACGTAAACAGCAAGTAAAGAAATCACATGTGTATATCAGATCCGTTTATTAAAGTGACAGTAGTGTAATATACAGTACTTCTGCTGTTAATATGAATCAAACAACAACAGAAGAACAGAAAACTGCTCTTGATTGAATAACTTTAGTAGCTTTAATAAGAATACATTTGCTCTGGCACATGGAGGACTGTACAACTCACTCAGGGGAGGAGCTATGCTAGTGGGGCGGAGTCCGTCAGCAGTCGTGGGCGGGGCTTGTGCAATGTGAAAACTGCAAAAGGATTATTCTGAGACACTGCTTATGATTTATGGGGATTAAAAAAGGAGTGTGTGGATTTTTATCTTCGTATGGTGGTTGTGTACGGACTTCCGAAAAATTCACTTTTGCATAATAAGTCCCCTTTAAGGAGTCCATTTAAGAGTTTCTTTATAACTGACTTTTATTGGACACAGATCATCAGTGCACATTATTCCGATTTTTTCCCCCATTGGGTTTCATTTTGTTTTAACATGAAGGTCTTTAGGTCTTGTCTGAATGTTTAATTAGCAGTATTAGAACAGATGGTCTTGGTGTAAAACACACACACACACAAAACACAAGACACAATAGTCATTATTGCAGTTGTTGTGCCAAGGATGAAGAGAGAACAGAAAAACAGCGAACTTTATTTACAAGAGAAATCTTCGTGTGTGGACTAATATCAGCAAAACGAATGAACATTCCTCCTCCTCCTCATCCTCCTCCGGGGGTGAATAAATCATCATTCAGTGACATGACACTCTCCGGATCTTATGATCTGAAGTTATTCACCATTAATAAAAATTGCATTTAAAATGCAGTTCATAAAGACAGTGACTTTGAATATTTAAGTTAAATTAATTCTGATATTTTTTGTGCTAAAAAAGCTTAGATGGTGTAATCTAAGGTTCAAAAAGTTTGGGGTCGGTAAGATTTTGTTAATGTTTTTCTGTCATTTATGCATTTATTTGATCGAAAATACAGTAAAAATTGTGAAATATTATTCCAATTTAAAATGGCTGTTTTTTTATGTGAATATATTTTGAAATATAATTTATATCCAGTGATCAAAGCTGAATTTTCAGCATCATTACTCCAGTCTTCAGTGTCACATGACCCTTCACAGATCATTCTGATATGCTGATTTGCTGCTCAAGAAACATTTCTGATTAATATCAATGTTGAAAACGGTTCCTATTTTTGTAGAAACCGTGACTTTTTTTCAGCAATTATTTAAAATGAAGATCTTTTGTATCATTATAAATGTCTGTACTGTCACTTCATATTCAGTATGAATATTTGACATGAATATAAATTCTACAAAACTCTTCTGCGTTTGTTTGCGTCATATCGATTGCTGAACCCTCTACTTGACATTTTTCAACTTGCTTTTCTACAGAAAACCATCTGGAAATATAAATTCTCCCAGCTGAAGGGTTCGTCGGATGACGGCAAGACACGAGTGAAGCTTTTATTCCAGAATTCAGAGACTAAACAGATCGAAATGAAGGTCAGAGTGTGTTTACATGTGAATTTTAGCATGAAATGTCATATAATCCTGTAATATTTATTGAGTTTATAACACATAATGTTTGGAGTCTTTTGTTTTTATTCATAATGGGAAGCCTGACGTATGACATAATAATCAGAAAACGGGTTTTTCAGATCATCTTCATCATTTAGAGACCTTAGAAATTTGCGTGTCAAATATGATAGAGGGTTAATTTAATCATTTGAATATTAATTGACCCTTCCGGCAAGCCATACGCCCTCACGCCACACATCATGTTCTCACGTAGTGAAAAATACAAGAGCAAAGAGCTCTGCTGAAAAACAGCCACGATTTTAACTGCTTTAAAAATGTATCAGATAAATATTGTTTTCAAATTTTTTTGCTTAAATCTATTAATCAACCTCAGTCCTGATCAAAACTACTGAATTTAAAAAAAAATCAGGATTTTAACTCTTTAAAACATTAAAATCTGATGCTGCACAAAAGCGAACAACGCATCAAAGCCAATGTTGTTTCTAATCTTTGACACGTTTTTTTCCCCAAATCATTTATGAATTTGGCAATTAAAGAGTTAAAATCCTGATTTTTTTTTTTTTTTTTTTTTTTTTTTAAATTCAGAAGTTTTGATCAGGACTGAGGTTGATTAATAGATTTAAGCAAAAAAATTTGAAAAAAATATTTATCTGATACATTTTTAAAGCAGTTAAAATCGTAACGAAAGGGTCGTGAATTTGCCCACAGAGTCCTGTTGAGTTTTTGAACATTTTCAAAGCATTTTCCACAAAATATGTGTCAAAATCACCAAAAATCATTCCATTTGCTGAAACACGGAGAAAGTTATGGCCAAATTAAGACTCAAAAATTCCCCGTAGTGGATGAAAACATCCCGAACGGCACATAAGGGTTAATATTTATATTTCGATTTTGGTCTCATCCCTAGTAAACGCTGTTGTATTTACGAAAGCATTGCTCTGCCATGACCGATTTTAACTTGAGAGAGAAGCATATCAGTGTTTGCATGGACTAATTCATTTGTCATTGTGGTTCCTTTATCCTTTTGATCGTGTCTCTTTTTTCCCGCCACAAACAGGAGCTGGAGTTTGCGAATCTGACGGCCGTCCTGCATTGCATCCACTCGTTCATCGCCGCCAAAGTGGCCACGGTGGATCCCGTCTTCGTCAACAATCAAAGTCTCACGCAGAAGTACATGTGCAGCAGCTAGAAACATCCGTGTTCGATCCCGTCCGGTTCTCTGATTTTATGCACAATATCGATGGATATATCTAGTTCTTGTTATTTTTGTACGAATCCTACAGAAGGACGTTTAAGGAACACTTTGAGTAGATGATATTTTGACATGCATCGAGTTATGATTTCTTTCTTACCTACTAATGCGATCAATCATGTGCTTAACCTGAACTCATATCGATTATGTAGCAAAGCAGATGTTGACATACGGCATTATAAGTTGATGCATGAACTGCATTTGACAATTTTACAGGGCAAAACGGGTGAAACTCTGAGACTTTCAGCTGTAATATCAACCAAACTTTTGTGTGTTCTTTTGCCCTTTTGTTTATTCAACGCCTCAAACCTCTTTATTTAGCGCAAAGCATAATAGCAAGTCATATACGTATTAAGATTTTAATGTCAATTCTGATGGTTCTCTGCATTTGAATCAAAGTGCTGAAATTAATTTGATATGTGTTAATATGAAGTAGTTCTTTTATTAACAGTAATTAGACAGTCTTGCCAGCTACTGTCCTTAAAAATGGACATTTTCTAAAAGTCACGGTCCCTGATCTGCTGGTCTATTTAGTTTGATGTTATTCCAGTTCTTTTCCAAATAAAGGAATGATTAGTTCACTGCTGACGGAATATGATTCTTGTGTGGAGGAAATGCTTATGGAAAAATGTGTATTATGGTTATTTATTATCTGATACAACTATATATTTTCATCTGTATATATTCATATTTTATTCTGTCAACCAGTTACCCTATCTATCTATCTATCTATCTATCTATCTATCTATCTATCTATCTATCTATCTATCTATCTTACTATCTATCTATCTATCTATCTATCTATCTATCTATCTATCTTACTATCTATCTATCTATCTATCATCTATCTATCTATCTATCTATCTATCTTACTATCTATCTATCTATCATCTATCTATCTATCTATCTATCTATCTATCTATCTTACTATCTATCTATCTATCTATCTATCTATCTATCTATCTATCTATCTATCTATCTATCTATCTATCTATCTATCTATATTTTATCTTACATTTTATTTATATTACCCTAAACAAGTATAGATCTGAAAGTATAGCACATTTGATTATAGAACTATACATTCACATTTAACCTATAAATATATGTTTTCAAATGTTATTTTGTGCCTAAATGACATTTATTCATTTATTTTGCCAGGCCCAAACTAATCCCAAACAGAATAACATATTCAAATAATTTATAGGGGAAAATAATTGGTTAATTTCACAATGACAAATTTTTTTACACATGCAATCAGTCTTAACAGAACATGAGGGATAATTACCATTATTCCAGAACACTGTGATGAATTAATGACTGCAGTCTTATTTAATTTGCCGTTTAAACACTGCGAATCATGAAATTAGTTCATCATAATATTCTAGATGGCTTGCAGTGAATGTATGATGTAGAATAGCCTACAGTGGTCTTAAAAAGTTAAAATGTATGAATGTCCAGAAATGATGAAGGCAAGTGTGTGTGTGTAAACAAATGATGAGGTGTCAACAGCCCGTCCTGAAGACCAGGCCCATCTTCTGAAGCCCTCGACTCGAGTGATTTCTGAAGCAGCGCTGCATTAAAATCCAGAAGCGGAGGAATAAACATTTCAAGCGATGAAGGAGAAAACCAGCAGTGTTGAACACACGTCATTCTTCAGTGTCCCATCTGTAGGGCTCTTGAATCGCCGTGAAGAGCTTCAGGAGCCGCGACCTTAGGTCAGATTAGCTAGTGTTTTTGTTTCTGTCAAGTGTCATTGAAAGCCGCTCGGTTCGTATACATGAGCTGTGACACGGCAATATTTACAAATCATGGGGTGTTTCTATATTATTTTGCCGAATATGTTAATGTTGCTCATAAGGAGCGGCCATTTACCTCAGAATTTTGCGCGCGAAATCCACATGAGTTCGCGACGGTTGCACGCAACGTTAATTTTGTGTGAGCTTTGCTGTATTATTACACTATTAATACATAAAGGACCATTTTGGTCCAAATTCGGGTTAGGGTAAGGCTAATATGACCGCACTTTTGTTTTTGTTTTTGTTTTTAACCAAAATAAAGCAACCACTTAAAAAATCATAGCAAATTTTAGTGTTGCAGCACTCCAGTCTCTTATATTTATGATTTTGTTCGAGGGTATGTGACACAAATTCTTATAAATGAATGATTTAAAAGATTTTTTACTGGCTTTTAGATGATTGTAGCTACTTATAAAGGACATCAGATCAAGTGCAGTGCAGTGAAGCCTTAACACGCTTTGCAATTAATCTAGATTAATGACTTGACTTACTTTAATTAAGGATCATTGTCCAGCCAAAGATTATCTCTCAGAATTGACTATTCAAATGAGTTATGCCATCATCTACCGCAGCCATGCATCTAAAATAATCTGAGTAAGAGTTCACAGACGGACATTTCCCTGAAAATGAGATGATCGTGGGTCATTTATAGGAATATTCCAGCCAGAAATGAAAATAGTGTTTGTAAATGATGACAGAATGGTCTGTTTTGGGTGAACTATGTCCAATAAGGTTGTGTAATGTCATGTTTGAACTCTGTGTGCAAAGCAAGCTACTAACTCTGAGCAGATAATCATGATTTCCAAGTCTTGACAGATGCTTGACATGAGCTTGTGTTGTGTTTAAAGAGGGACACTCCAACGACACGCTTCATGTAGCAAGAGCCTTGAAAATCTAGGGTTTTGGTGGACTCAGCAGAGTCTGACCGTTCACAGTCAGTGAGCAAAACCCAGAACAGACGTGAACACAGGGGAGAGTGAACACAGCCGACTGGAAAAACACACAGACAACCGCCTCACACCACAGAGACGAGAGGTATGAAAGCTATATCTCATTAAAAATACATTTTTATGTTCTTCTGCTCGCCGAGGCTTCATCTATTTGATTTGATGAATATATGGCTGAATATATAGTAAAATGTCATTTATGGTCTTCCATGTCACATAGAAATCAATTTTTCTGCTCAAGAAATATTTCAATGTTGAAAACAGTTGAGACCCTATTTTTAAAACTCAAAAGAACATCATTTATTTGAAATAGTAATCTTTTGTGACATTATAAATGTCTTTACTGTCACTTTTGGATCAATTTAAAGGGGACATGTCATGAAAATCTGACTTTTTCCATGGTATAATCAGTTGCATCTCCCAACCCAAAAAACGGACAATCCAGTAACTTTGTTTTGGTAATCCTTTCTCTGCAAATATATGAAAAAAACGAGCCGCTCAGATTTCGTTCCCCTTTTGTGAAGTAGGAAGCGGATCTTATTATAATATTACCACCCCTTAATCGGCACGTTTCCAGCCACGTCGCTGCCATTTTGTTTTCGCAAGCGAAAATTCGAACAAAAAATACTAGCTGTTCTGTCGTTGGCTGCACAGACGATCTGAACACTATTTAGAGTCTCTTTAGATTGGATAGCCGGCTAGACCGATTGTTAAAATAGGAGCGTTTCTGTTTGAGCGATATTTTGGAAAAAAAAAAAATATTACACCATTCATAGCATTTGATAGCAATCATAAACGTTAGCCTGGTGTGTATGGCAGGTGCGCTATGTATAGTGGGCGTTCATACGGGTTTTGCACAAAAGATGAACATCAACTACATCAATTTATCCACTAACCGTTCAGAAACATCTAAAAGCGGGATAAAGGAAAGGATGAACACCGTCTGCGTGAGATTCTCCAGCTTTGTTGTTGTTGTTGAGCTGTTGAAGCTCCGCCCTCTTCTGGAAAGGGTGCGGGAGCAGCAGCTCATTTGCATTTAAAGGGACACACACAAATAGCTCAAATAGGGGCAAATTTGACACTTCACAGACACATTCTGCGAACACCAGAGACTTTTATTGCATCTTGTGAAAAGATGCACAATAGGTCCTTTTTAACGTGTCTTTGATGAATAAAACAATTCACTTCTTTTAAAAAGAACCTATATATGCGCATATGCGTGTGTTACAGTGATGTATCACCAATTCATTAATTTAATTTTAATAAAATGTTATTACGTTTTTAGCTGTCAGGAAGTGTCTGGATCGTACATTAATTCACCCTAAAATCAGCAGAAAATACATATTGCATAAATATAATTAAATTCTCGCGAGCCGGTCCTAAATTGCGGAACGCTCTCCCAGTCACTATCAGATCCATCAAATCCTTAACTGTTTTTAAAGCTATGCTAAAATCACATTTGATTAATTCTGATTGTAAATCCCAATGATGGTGAGTGTTGTTAAATGTGTGTTATGTGTGTGTTTTATATTGTTGCTCTCACTCTTGCTCTCTTTGGCCATTTGGGAAGCACTTTGGGACAACTAACGCTGTATTAAATTGGTGCTATATAAATAAAAAATACAATATAATACAATACAAAATGAAGCCTTTCGAACACCCCCAATTCACAGTAACACAAAAGGATCTTACATTTCCAAAGTAATGTGCAATTGTATATGTTCATAACAAAATGTCATTGTTTCTGAAAAATCAGCTGATTGCAATGCTATTATTATAGTGATGATATGCGTATGACAAACAATGGCAGATTAGATATACAAAAAATATGACTGAAATGTTACACTTTTGACACACAATGATTCTCAAAAATGTGAAATTTCCTCTTCGAATTCGTAGTTAATATCGCAATTCCCCAATATGTGCGGTCGATCTCTTTAGTTGCACAGACACAGAATAAAGAGAGCTTAATCATTCTGTGGTGAACGTATACATACGCTGTGTGCAGCTCAATTGACTTATTTTTAGTTCATTAAAAGCATTTGTCTTTCCAGGTCAGCGAGGACATGGCCGGCGTTCTGATGCGTTGGGTCGTGATGCTCTGCCATCTGAGCGCACATTCATCTCAGCGTACGTGGCCGCTCATTTCATCTCATGTGTGATTCTGAAACTATAAATAAGATGTTTTATAACATATACACGCCTGTTGATGATTTATGGTTAATTGCTTTTCTTCGAGAACAAGTACTGTAACGACTAGACTTTCGAGTGGGATTCGGTAGCAATTACCGGAACTCAACTCAACGTCTTATTCTTACAGCCGGCTGGTGGCAGATTCATTACTGGTTATTTTGTACCTACTGACATTTAGTTTGAACGTTTCCAGACCCGATGTTCCCAACCGCATCTGGTACCTGACGTCTGGTGCCAAATTTTTTGTAATGACATCTCCTGTGGCGGCCCTTGGGATATTTCCCAAGAAATTGCAGGTCTCGGCGCATGATAGCGAGGTCAGACGACGAGCGGGACGGCATTGTTATGGTACCGTCTTTGTGTTGGTTAGCATTAGAAAACGTGTTATATAACGTCTGATTCTTCTGTAGAAGAATTCCCAGTGGGGAATGTCGTCATTCCGAGGCGGTCCGGATTTTGGGCTGCTGGTTTGTTTGTGCCGTCGGCCCCACAGGAACACCGTGGCTTTGATGCGCTCGTGCGGGCCGCATAATCAGAGGTGAAACGGGGACGTTTCTCGCAAACACAGCCTTCTTTAACTAGGCACGAACGCCGAGGCGTCAAATTATGGCCCGTATTCATAAGCCCACCCTGGAGACATTACATTAATGTAAAACCTGAGTCAATCTGAATATTTTACATTTCATTTCATATCACGAAAGGATACGAGCGGTTTAATTAAATTTTCTACACTGACACTTTCCGGGAGGATTTTTCTTGGCGTCGGTGTAACGCAGGCACAGCCTCAGTCACAACAGAATCACAATAAAAAGCACCAAGTGAAATATAATAATATTTGTGTATGTACCACATCATTCCTGCAAAGTCTTTAATAATGTTCTCAAGACATTAGCACAAAAACTTTTTTTTTTTTTCCTGAAATGTTTAAACGGCTCTACTTGGTTCAGAATGTTCAGAGAGCATTTGAATGTAACAATCTCAGAATGGAATGTTCCCTTAACGTCCGTATAACCGAGAAGAAACATTGGAAGCACTTTCCTTTAAGCCTTCAATGCATTCAGCTACAGGTAGGTTCAAATGTATTTCACTACAGATTACAAAATACATGCTTTAAAAAGTCATTTGTAACGTATTTTGTTACATTACTCAAGTTTAGTAACTTAATCTAAATACTTTGGAATACTAATAAGTGTGGAACAAACACAAAAAAGGTCATTGCAAGTTTTTATCTCACAATTCTGACTTTTTCCTTCAGAATTGTGTGATATAAAGTTGCAATTGTGAGTTATAAAATCAGAATTATGAGATATAAACTCACAATATTGAGAAAAGTCAGAATTATGAGATATAAACTGACTATATTGAGAAAAGTCAGAATTATGAGATATAAACTGACAATATTGAGAAAAGTCAGAATTATGAGATATAAACTCACAATATTGAGAAAAGTCAGAATTATGAGATAAAAACTCGCAATACTGAGAAAAGTCAAAATTATGAGATATAAACTCGCAATATTGAGCAAAGTCAGAATTATGAGATATAAACTGACAATATTGAGAAAAGTCAGAATTATGAGATATAAACTCACAATATTGAGAAAAGTCAGAATTATGAGATATAAACTCGCAATATTGATAAAAGTCAGAATTATGAGATATAAACTGACAATATTGAGAAAAGTCAGAATTATGAGATAGAAACTCACAATATTGAGAAAAGTCAGAATTATGAGATATAAACTCACAATATTGATAAAAGTCAGAATTATGAGATATAAACTGACAATATTGAGAAAAGTCAGAATTATGACATATAAACTCACAATATTGAGAAAAGTAAGAATTATGAGATATAAACTGACAATATTGAGAAAAGTCAGAATTATGAGATATAAACTCGCAATATTGAGAAAAGTCAGAATTATGAGATATAAACTCGCAATATTGATAAAAGTCAGAATTATGAGATATAAACTGACAATATTGAGAAAAGTCAGAATTATGAGATAGAAACTCACAATATTGAGAAAAGTCAGAATTATGAGATATAAACTCACAATATTGATAAAAGTCAGAATTATGAGATATAAACTCACAATATTGAGAAAAGTCAGAATTATGAGATATAAACTGACAATATTGAGAAAAGTCAGAATTATGAGATAGAAACTCACAATATTGAGAAAAGTCAGAATTATGAGATATAAACTCGCAATATTGAGCAAAGTCAGAATTATGAGATATAAACTCACAATATTGAGAAAAGTCAGAATTATGAGATATAAACTCGCAATATTGATAAAAGTCAGAATTATGAGATATAAACTGACAATATTGAGAAAAGTCAGAATTATGAGATAGAAACTCACAATATTGAGAAAAGTCAGAATTATGAGATATAAACTCACAATATTGATAAAAGTCAGAATTATGAGATATAAACTGACAATATTGAGAAAAGTCAGAATTATGAGATAGAAACTCACAATATTGAGAAAAGTAAGAATTATGAGATAAAAACTCACAATATTGAGAAAAGTCAGAATTATGAGATATAAACTCACAATATTGAGAAAAGTCAGAATTATGAGATATAAACTCACAATATTGATAAAAGTCAGAATTATGAGATATAAACTCACAATATTGAGAAAAGTCAGAATTATGAGATAGAAACTCACAATATTGAGAAAAGTAAGAATTATGAGATATAAACTCGCAATATTGAGAAAAGTCAGAATTATGAGATATAAACTCACAATATTGATAAAAGTCAGAATTATGAGATATAAACTCACAATATTGAGAAAAGTCAGAATTATGAGATAGAAACTCACAATATTGATAAAAGTCAGAATTATGAGATATAAACTCACAATATTGAGAAAAGTCAGAATTATGAGATATAAACTCACAATATTGAGAAAAGTCAGAATTATGAGATATAAACTCACAATATTGAGAAAAGTAAGAATTATGAGATATAAACTCGCAATATTGAGAAAAGTCAGAATTATGAGATATAAACTGACAATATTGACAAAAGTCAGAATTATGAGATATAAACTGACAATATTGAGAAAAGTCAGAATTATGAGATAGAAACTCACAATATTGAGAAAAGTCAGAATTATGAGATATAAACTCACAATATTGATAAAAGTCAGAATTATGAGATATAAACTGACAATATTGAGAAAAGTCAGAATTATGAGATAGAAACTCACAATATTGAGAAAAGTCAGAATTATGAGATATAAACTCGCAATATTGAGCAAAGTCAGAATTATGAGATATAAACTCACAATATTGAGAAAAGTCAGAATTATGAGATATAAACTCGCAATATTGATAAAAGTCAGAATTATGAGATATAAACTGACAATATTGAGAAAAGTCAGAATTATGAGATAGAAACTCACAATATTGAGAAAAGTCAGAATTATGAGATATAAACTCACAATATTGATAAAAGTCAGAATTATGAGATATAAACTGACAATATTGAGAAAAGTCAGAATTATGAGATAGAAACTCACAATATTGAGAAAAGTAAGAATTATGAGATAAAAACTCACAATATTGAGAAAAGTCAGAATTATGAGATATAAACTCACAATATTGAGAAAAGTCAGAATTATGAGATATAAACTCACAATATTGATAAAAGTCAGAATTATGAGATATAAACTCACAATATTGAGAAAAGTCAGAATTATGAGATAGAAACTCACAATATTGATAAAAGTCAGAATTATGAGATATAAACTCACAATATTGAGAAAAGTCAGAATTATGAGATATAAACTCACAATATTGAGAAAAGTCAGAATTATGAGATATAAACTCACAATATTGAGAAAAGTAAGAATTATGAGATATAAACTCGCAATATTGAGAAAAGTCAGAATTATGAGATATAAACTGACAATATTGACAAAAGTCAGAATTATGAGATATAAACTCACTAAATTCACAATTGCAGGAAAAAAAGTTAGTATTGCAAGTTTATATCTCCCAATTCTGACTTTATAAGTTGCAATTGTGAGTTTAAATCTCGCAATTCTGAGAAAAAGAAGTCATAATTGTGAAATTCAAACTCACAATTGTGAGGAAAAAACAAATAGTGAGAAAAAGTTGCAGTGACGAGTGAATAATAAAATGACTCACAAAACATGAAAACAGTCGTGGATCGTCAGGTCATGACAGGACAATTTTTTTTTAATAAATTCAGTCATTTTGTCTTGTTCAGGACAGAAGTAAATAAAAATAACAACATTTTTATGATCCTCTTAAAAGTATTAAAATATTGATGAAACTGAACTCGTCTTTTTCAGACGGTCAGAGTCAGAGAATCACCAATCGCTGTTTAAATGACATTAAAACTCAAAGTAATCACTTTGGTAATCTAAAACACTGTAATCTGATTACCACCCATTTCAAATTAAACACAGTGACTCAAATTTTGTATTTTAAACACGTGACTAAGTTACTTGTATTTCGTTGCTCCCCGACCCTGTTCAGGTATTCATAATGTCCATTATAACCCATTATATCTTTTCACAAAACATATTTTTCAGCTGTAACCAAAGTTAAAATGCATTGTTACATCTGAAATTGGTTGTTTTGTCATGTTTTAATGCACTATATGTCTAAAGCTCTGTTATAATGTATTGAAACTTTACAGTTATTCATGAGATCACGCAATGCATTATAAGATACATAAAGGCTTTAAATAATTGTTTCTAGCATTATTTTTATGTACTTTTCCTCTGTTTCTGTTGTTATTGACTTCCAAATAGTTTCTAGTTGTTCCCAAAGACTTGCTTTTGATGAAACTTTTGCGTGATCTATCTCTGAATCCGCTAAATCCCAACAATAATTACATTTTAGCATTAGAAACACAACTGTGACGGAAGAGCGTCCATTACCATTACAGAAACATGAAAAAATGACTTAAGCCTTCACTAATAGTAGTTGTTTCTTTCTCTGAAAACTAGCCATTCCCGAGAGCTTGATTATATCTTCATTCCAAGAGAGTCTTCGGATGGTCAGTGCCGCACTGAATCAAACTGCACAATGGTAAACAACAGCCTATATCAATACTCATTTTAGCTCTCGACGTAGTCAGGACGGTGTTTCCTTCTTTTCCTCTGAGTAGCAGGTTTGATCCTCAGCCGCCAACTTTACGGATGTACGCGCTCTCCAGACGGGCATCCTCAGAAGCACAGCACATCTCCAGATCAGCAGAGATCTTTCACATGACTTTAGGGCTTTTAAAGGAGAAGGCGAACAGGAGACATAAAAGATCACTGCCTGTGTCAGGTGAGGATCTTATGGCTGTAACCATGTCTCGACAGGGGTGGTGATTGACCCCTGGCAAACAGTTTGATTGACAGGCGATCTGACCAATCATAACCCCGAATCCGCCGTTTTGTCCGACAACACATTTAGTAGATTAACGTTGGTGAACTTGAATCACGTCTTGAAACAACATTCCTTCTGATGTTCATTCATGTTTATTTGATGCTATAAATGAACTAGTATGAAGAGATGATCGACACATTAAACACACACTAGACGCTATTTATTGATTAAACTTCTTTAAAAAATTACAATATTTGTAATGTGAAACTGTTTCATACGTTGTCAGTGTCCTCTTTGCTCTTGTATTTTTCACTCCGTGAGAACATGATGTGTGGCATGAGAGCGGACATAGCAACAGTAACTAAAGGGGGCGGGGCTTTGCGAAGGGTCAATTGGTCCATATATGTAAAGGAATTAAATAATTAAACGATTAAAAGGGATTTCATAGGGATTTGCATGTCTGATATGTTGTAAACACTAAACATTTCTTGTCTCGTCACATTAGGCTATGAACCATATGAATCGTGTAAATGATACAATTTTTTCAATTCCAAATGGCGATATTTGATGAAAAAAAGAAGTGCCACTGGATGTTATTGTCAGTTGTTTTGTCATTTTTATGGTGAAACTGAACACTTTCATCGATCTTACCACACGCTCTTTCACTAGCCGGGTTTCCATTACAGATTTGCGCAAAACTTGCGATATTTTCTAAATATCAATAAAAACAACTATTGTGAAATGATTGCATTTCCATGAACTGATGTTATGCAACTAGAACTCATTTTTTTCCTCTTGCGAAAAGTCATTTCAAAAATCATGGCAATGGATGTTATGGGCTCGTGATATACTTAAACCCACTGTTTAAGTCATTATTTTTAATCAAAGGAGATGAAGTTATCCAATCATTAACGGCGAGGAAAGAATGCTTGACATGTGAGGTGTTTCTGGGTGTTTCTCCCTCGTATCTGCTTCCATGTCTTGATAAATTGTGGCATTTCTTGTTGTTTAGAATCCAGTATTCCCATAATTCTTGTGTCTTTTATGAGTTTAATAAACAATTCGGGCTCGTCTTCTGCGCCATCTTTAAAGACTTAATTATTAAAGTGTGGCCCGCCATCGCCCCCTAGTGGTCCGCGAAAATATGACCTAAACTAGGGGGGTTTGACATCCGTGTTTTTTAATAACGAAAAAATGGATCGTATCATTGCATTTGTGTTTGAATAATTAGTTTTTGACTTGAAACAGTTGCATATTAAACTTAAAATGCAGTTTATCCTTCCTATTTTGTTGTTTTTGGGGGGCGTGTCGGAGTGGGATTCTGTTAGGTGGTCCTCGGAAAAAGATTGGGCTGAAAAAGTTTGAGAAACACTGCTTTAAAGACTTTTACGTACACCTCTAATTGCGAAAAAGCTGCTTTCGTTTCAGTTTTGCGAAATATTCCTTTTTCGAAATTGCCTGGAAATCTTTTTTGCAATACATGGGAGTTTTTTGGGAAATTGACGAGTTCCCATCGGGCGTATTTTCAATTTACGCAATTAGTAGGGTAACGGAAACGTGGCTACTTTTAAAACTAAAGCATTTGCGCTAGTCTTCGGTGAACATTAAGTCCCGCCTTTTTCGGAGCCCCACACATGACACGCAGCGAAAAAAAGTAAATCTTGTGAATGATTTACTCTTTCGTTCCCTCGATTTGCTAAACACTTTCCCTGCCATTGACCGACTTTTCCTGCTTTCCATGTTTTCACTGTTATACAGTAGGGGGCGCTATTGCACATCCTCTGAGAGAGTAGAGATTCTCCAGATCAAAACAAAGCCTGAAAACAAAGAGCAGAAACAAGCGATAAAAGCATTTGGGGAAAGAAAAAAAAAATGCTTTTTTTTCCCGCAAATTTTTTTTTTTTATGGAACACCCACATTCAAGTGTTGATAAAGAATGCATGAAGATAGAATAAAACTTTTTCTTTTAAGCAAAGACTCTGTTCTTTCTTTTGATACATTGCGTGTTCAGATATTCATGCAACAAAACAGCCATTAATTTTTTGTGGGGGGGGGGGGGGGAGTTAATCACTTGTCCCATTCAGTGTCTATGCTTTTTACGGCTCTGCTTTGACCCCAAAAACTATTTATACATTCAACTCAACGTTATCACATTAGATATCAGAAGCGAAGCTAACAAAAGCTCTCGCGGCGTTTGAACCCACATGACACTTGATCTAATGTAATGACATTTTTAAGTGTGAATGAAGTGTCTAAACACTTTTTGGGGCCGCCGCGGGGTATTAGTGTGTACGGCAGACTCCGTCCAGCTCCACAACGGTGGAATAATGCAGCGGCATCATCTCGGAAGCGCTTTAAATGTCACATTTAATCTATGCACAAGAGTTGATGAGAGCTGCTGCATCTACTCAAACCTCAGCAGACTGTTTACCCTTCAATGTTTGAGTTGCGTTCGTAAACACATTAACTCCTTTTCAAGAACTCCTTTCCGTGAAGGCAGTGGAGTGGATAGCAAACCTGTCTGGATGCCCTCAGACCTTTCAGCCCACCACCTGCGCCAGGGAAGGAAAATACCGCAGCATCTCTGGAGTCTGCAATAACAGGTATCTGACTCCCATCTTAATAATTTATCCATAATGCAGCAAGAGGCACATCTCAGTTTGAAAGCGCAGAAGTCAGACACTCGGTTAACGGCTCCGTGGCCTTTGCCGAGAGAATCGGGTCGATAGGATAAGATGACCCGCGACCGGTGAGACGGGTCAGAGCTTTAACCCGATGAGAATGTCACTAAACAGTATAAGAATAACGTCTAAACCTTAAATATCCATTCCCGCCCGCCGGGTCACGGAAGACGTCATCTGCTTTCTGCCAGTTCAACTGCGGCGTCTCCCGTCGGATTCATTTGCATTGAGCCGATACTGGGATAGAGCTGGTGCGTGCGATCACGAGCAACTCTTTTCTTCATGATGCATGTTTGGTTTCCCGGAAATTATTTTCGGTTCTCTGCTCTGGCTCGGCTTGCAAGATTTATAGCGTTCGTTTTACATTCGCGGGAGGAAATGCACCATGTCGGTCCAGTTCTGATGCATCAAATTATGTCTTTTTAATGCAAAAACATTATTAGTTCTGATTAAATGTGTCTTTTATTATATGTGAACGAGTGCTTGAATGTGATGCACTTCATTTAAAAGCATTTCTAACATCCGAAATCTAGAGACTAGAATATCACATAGACTGGACTCTCTTTTCACTTGAGACCATAGGAAACCACCTAGAATATCCTAGCAACACCCTAGCAACAACTTAGCTCTGTGCAATTTTGCATTATTTACTTCATTATTTTCCTGTTTATTTCACTCTAAAAAATGCTAAGTTAAAAACAACCCAAGTTGGGCTGAAACTGGACAAATCCGGTGACTGGCTTGTTTTAAATTAAATGTTATTAATTATTGGTTAAATGGTTATTGGTTAAATGTTTGCCCAATGTGCTGGGCAGTTTCATTTAACCCAATTGTTGTTTAAAAGTTACTATATGGCTGAATCCAAAGTCAGACACGATTACTAGAGGAAATAATGAGAATCAAAAGGTGAACGTTTAATAATAAGTAATTTAATGTTTATTATTTAAATATTATTCGTTAAACGTATGAAACGTATTCATAAATGTACATTGGGTTCATTTTAAGCAAGCAATGCAGTCATTTTCTTAATATTAGTTGAGTTAAATAAAACTACCCAAACATTTAACCCAACCGCTGGGTTTGTCCATTTTCAACCCAACTTGGGATGTTTTCAAGCAAACATTTTTCGAGTCTACTGTGAAGATGCTTTAAAATGGCCAACTTCCTTGACTCGCATTTTCTTCAGATAGTGTAAAAGTGTAGTTAGACGTTACTTTTTTATGAGTGACCAAATGGAATATTTGTTCTATAACAAGGAAGAAAAGCGTCTAAATGCCTTCCATTTCTGTGAGTAATATGAGGTAGTGCCACTTGCAAATAAATCATGATTTTTGAGCACTGATATATGTTTGAGCATATGAAAGTGCTTGTTGCGCAAAAACTCAATGCGTTGACAACTAAACAGAGCGCTCAGTGAGTAAAGAATGAGTATATCTCTTTATCTGCAGTGAGAGAATGCATGCACTGCATTGAGCCGGAAAATGAAATGCATGCAAAGGCATTTTTAGTCACTTCCTGTGATCTTTGAGATCATGCAATGCAATGTTACAGCCCTTATCCATGCGAGGACGGACAATCCATTAATGCAAATCGCATTATTGTGAGCTCTCTGCAAACATACAACGCTTTAATCGGCAGTACTGTTCCCTTATATTCTTTAAAAATGTGATGCCATAAGACATTTTAGATCACGTCCATTTACTGTGTTATATAGGAAGATCCCGCTTTGGGGAGCAGCCAACACCGGCTTGGCCAGATGGCTCCCCGCGGAGTACGAGGATGAGGAAAACCAACCCAAAGGCTGGAACGCTGGACGCCAATACAGCAGCTTCCAACTTCCTCTGGTGAGCTGCACAAGAATATCCACAGAATGACTGGAAATAATGTGCAAAACAACATGATTCACTGGGGGGACGAGTTACCTTGAATGAATATGCAAATGTATGCAAAAACACATTAAAGCTATAGAAATATGTATATAAAATATGACTAAAACTGGAAATAAGAAAACTGCTAATTCAAAATATTAATAAATGCTACAATAGTGTATAAATGAGGAACAGCCTGATTTGAGCTACAGAAGCAAAACCTTTGATTAGGGTTAGAATTTACACACGTCTTGTGTGAACATTAAGCCCCGCCTCCTTTGATTTGATTGGCCAAACATTTTGACTGAACATGTCAATGTCCTAACAGCAAAAACTTTATTGTTTTCATTTCAGTTAGTTTCAAGGCAACTTTTTAAGTTTTAATGTTTGTTTATGCATCTAATATTTTATTTTATTTTATTTTATTCATTATTTCCAGCATAAATATCCAATCACACTTAAATCAGGATGAATTCACTTGAGGAACACAATGACTTAAGACGTGAAGTCTTGTTTTCTGAAAACAAAAACAAACATTTATCAGGCTTCGTTCGCTTTAAAGCGTAAAAAGGTACATTTTTATTTAGCAAGCCTGTAATGATCATAGATGGGAAAGACCATTTACAGGCAATTACCATAGTACATATATGCTTTTAAAAGCATTTTGGTTGGTTTTTGAAATAATCTCCGATATTTAACGAACAATTCGATAATGTTCGTTAGATGCAGTTTCACACGATGTGGTTCGAATGTCGTGGGTGTGCACTTTTTTTTACACAATCCTTTACATGCACATGAAGAGCTCAAAGGCGCCCCCTAGTGGCCGATTTCTTTCAGATTTCTCACAGGCCGTGTGTAATGACTGGGTGAGTCAGCGAATGAGATCCAAACGCAGGCTTTATTAAAGCACAGAATGGTGTAACAGGTAGTAAACAGGGGTGTAGGAGAAAAGGCCGAGACGTAAACAGTACACAGGCGGGTCGGTCGTAGGCAGGCGGCACGCAAGCAATAGTCCAGTAATCCAGAGCAGTAAATCCAATAAGGTCGGCAGCAAACAATCAAGAAACTGAACAGACAGGCAGAAAACAAGAACGGGAATAAACGCTCGGAATTGACAGGATAACCAAAATCAAAACTTTGCACGGGTGTGTTTGTGCAATGAGCTTATATAGTGTGACTGATAAGAATGGGCTGGGTGATGAAATCAGTGACTGGGTAATGTGTTGCAGCTGGTGGAGTGATCAGTGATGGGTGCGGGGCTTCTGGGAAATGTAGTCTGCTTTGGTGGGTGGGTGGGTGAGTGAGTGAGTGAGTGAGTGAGTGAGTGAGAGAGTGAGTGAGTGAGTGAGTGAGTGGGTGAGAGAGTGAGTGAGTAAGTGGGTGAGTGAGTGAGTGAGAGAGTGAGTGAGTGAGTGAGTGAGTGAGTGGGTGAGAGAGTGAGTGAGTGAGTGGGTGAGTGAGTGAGTGAGTGGGTGGGTGAGTGAGTGAGTGAGTGAGTGAGTGGGTGAGTGAGTGAGTGGGTTAGTGAGTGAGTGAGTGAGTGAGTGAGTGAGTGAGTGAGTGAGTGAGTGAGAGAGTGAGTGAGTGAGTGAGTGGGTGAGAGAGTGAGTGAGTGAGTGGGTGAGTGAGTGAGTGAGTGGGTGGGTGAGTGAGTGAGTGGGTTAGTGAGTGAGTGAGTGAATAAGTGAGTGAGTGAGTGAGTCAGTGAGTGAGTGAGTGAGTGAGTGAGTGAGAGATTGAGTGAGTGAGTGAGTGAGTGAGTGGGTGGGTGAGTGAGTGAGTGGGTTAGTGAGTGAGTGAGTAAGTGAGTGAGTAAGTGAGTAAGTGAGTGAGTGAGTGGGTGAGTGAGTGAGTGAGTGGGTGGGTGAGAGATTGAGTGAGTGAGTGAGCGGGTGAGTGAGTGAGTGAGTGAGTGAGTGAGTGGGTGAGAGATTGAGTGAGTGAGTGAGTGAGTGAGTTGGTGAGTGAGTGGGTGAGTGAGTGAGTGAGTGAGTGAGAGTGAGTGAGTGAGTGGGTGAGTGAGTGAGTGAGTGGGTGAGTGGGTGAGTGAGTGAGTGGGTGAGTGAGTGAGTGAGTGAGTGAGAGTGAGTGAGTGGGTGAGTGAGTAGGTGAGTGAGTGAGTGAGTGGGTGAGTGAGTGAATGGGTGAGTGAGGGAGTGGGTGAGTGAGTGAGTGGGTGAGTGAATGAGTGAGTGAGTGGGTGAGTGAGTGAGTGGGTGAGGAGGTGAGTGAGTGAGTGAGTGAGTGGGTGAGTGAGTGAGTGAGTGAGTGGGTAAGTGAGTGAGTGGGTGAGTGAATGAGTGGGTGAGTGAGTGAGTGGGTGAGTGGGTGGGTGAGTGAGTGAGTGGGTGAGGAGGTGAGTGAGTGAGTGAGTGAGTGAGTGAGTGGGTGAGTGAGTGAGTGGGTAAGTGAGTGAGTGGGTGAGTGAGTGAGTGGGTGAGTGGGTGGGTGAGTGAGTGGGTGAGTGTGTGAGTGGGTGATTGGGTGAGTGAGTGAGTGGGTGAGTGAGTGAGTGGGTGAGTGGGTGGGTGAGTGAGTGAGTGGGTGAGTGTGTGAGTGGGTGAGTGGGTGAGTGAGTGAGTGGGTGAGTGAGTGAGTGGGTGAGGAGGTGAGTGAGTGAGTGAGTGAGTGAGTGAGTGAGTGAGTGGGTGAGTGAGTGGGTAAGTGAGTGAGTGAGTGAATGAGTGGGTGAGTGGGTGGGTGAGTAGGTGAGTGAGTGAGTGAGTGAGTGACACTGCATGCCAATTTTCAAGCCAATCAGACGTAAGGTTGCATAGTTATAGCCATTTATATATTTTTCCCCTTTAATTTATTCTCCTTTTTTCCCTTTACTTGTCACGCGACCACAGAATGAGCTTGAGTTTGGTGAAAATATCTCATTCTGTTCAAGAAATACAGCTATTTTAGTAAAACAAACACTTTTTCAACTGCGCCTTACGGTTCAGGAGTCATGAACAATTTCTTACTTTTGCTCCAGGCCTGTTTTCCTTTTTGAATTATGTTTTAATTGTATTTCCCTGGCGGAACATTTTTATTGTTTTAAAGCATAAACTTACATCACAAGACGAGTCATTTTGCATCTCAACAAGTAAACGTATCTTGATTTAAGAATGATTTGAGGAAAAAAAAAACATATTTTTGCAGAGCAGTAATGGTGTTCATTTTCATGAGTTATTTTCTGCCATTTGTTTTCTGGAAATGTTGTGAATGGAGTTTTTGAGTTAACACACTTGTTTGCTTTGAATGCATATAGGCAGATTTATAATAAAAACTCTGTGAACGTCTGCCAAATAAGCTTGAGAAACCGTTACATATTAAACAGCTCGATCTCACATCTACCTGTGACACATTGGCCTTTCCCTGCTCTATTATCGCATTAAAAATGCAAAGCTATGCGCGCTGTTTTAAATATGCACAACCTCTTCTTCCCAAATGCGAAGAAACATGAGCATCTCTGCCATCGCGCCTCGCCGAAACTGTTTTTTTTTAATGAGGCGATGGCTGCAGCACTTCAGTGCATGAAGTGCCTTGACAAATGTTCACATTGTCACATCTCACAGTGAGCGGAGAGAGCCCGCAAAAACACTTCCATCTAATTTAGCGACGCCGGTTTAATTGCTAGTGGTTTTAATGACATTTTAACAGGTAAACAAACTCTGGAAGAGGGATATAATGAGATTTCCTTGACTGCCCACACACACAAAACATCAGCATATCAGGGTTCGTTTTCACGCATTTCTTTTATTTCATGTGCCATAACAGATTCCAGTGTGCTGTGTGTTTCATCAAATTAAGATATGGTGTTAAGTATAGTGCAAAACGTCCATCTTTAGCTGTGAAATCGGCACTGATTTTTCTAAAGTAAACATGTTGTATTGTTAGTGATATTTCAAGACTGGACAATTCAGCTTTACTTGATTATTCATGCATCATTGTTCAAATGTGAGTCTCAAATATGATCGTCATCTTTTGAGGAAGGTTTATTTGTTCATCTCTCAGTCATCATATTGTATATGTTTTAAGCTTTGATGTTTAACCTAAGCATTTAAAGACTGTCGTACTAAGAGTGATGACTGATATTTATGTCAGAATGTCATAAATTGGACCATATAAAGTGTGAGCTTCATATTCTCGCTATATCATGTGAGCCATAAAACCTTTTTGCCAGGCTTTACATGGTTAATCGAACATTAAAGGGGTAGTTCACCCAAAAATAAAAATGATTTACTCACCCTCATGCCATCCTAGGTGTAAATGACTTTCTTCTTTCTGACAAACACAACTGACCGTTCGCAAAGCCCCGCCCCCTTTAGTTACTGTTGCTATGTTCGCTCTCACGCCACACATCATGTTCTCACGTAGTGAAAAATACAAGAGCAAAGAGGACACTGACAACGTATGAAACAGTTTCATATTTACAATATTGTAATTTTTTAAAGCAGTTTAATCAATAAATAGCGTCTAGTGTGTGTTTAATGTGTCGTGAAGCGATCATCTCTTCATACTAGTTCATTTATAGCATCAAATAAACATGAATGAACATCAGAAGGAATGTTGTTTCAAGACGTTCACCAACGTTCATCTACTAACTGCTTTGACGGACAAAACGGCGGATCCGGGGTTCTGATTGGTCAGATCGCCTGTCAATCAAACTCCCAGCAAAAGCTCAATTGGAGTTGTATTAAAAAATATCCTGACTCTTCCAAGTTTTATAATGGGAGTGAATGGTAACCGAGATTTTGAAGCCCAAAAAAGCCCAACTCAGGTGAGTAAAAGTAATCCGAAATTAGTGTGTGACACATGCAAAAGTAACTAATGCAATTAGTTCCTTTTTTAGGGAGTAATGCAATATTGTAATGCATTACTTTTAAACACGCTTTTCTCCAACACTGACTATAACTGGCTTACGGAAACGGCCACTCATGACCTTTTGTTTTCTCTATCCTCTGTGCTTCAGCGTTCGTCAAGAGGTCATGCATCGGTCACTCTTCTGCTGGAACTAGACTCGCATACGGCCGGAACCAGTTATTAGATATTTTATACCAGATATTTTTCTTACAAAATCAGATCGCTTTGCATCGGAAGGCTTTTATTAACCCCCTGGAGTCGTATGGATTACTTTTATGATGGATGGATGCGCTTTCTTGAGCTTCAAAATCTCGAGCCCCATTATAAAGCTTGGAAGGGCCAGAATATATGTTTTAACGTAACTACGATTGTGTTCGTCTGAAAGAAGCAAGTCATATACACCAAGGATGGCTTGATGGTGTGTAAATAATAGGATGATTTTCATTTTTGGGTGAACTATCCCTTTAAGTATTAACCTTCAGCTTGTGACTCGTCCTGTGGCTACAGACACGAATTAATTCTGCTTTCGCAGATTTCCACTCATATATTAGTCTGAATGTAAAAATAACGGTCAGAATGACGGCCGAGGGAGAACATGTATCTTGTCTCTTTTGCTTTTTAAGGTTCGAGAAGTCAGTAACAAAATCATGCGTGGCTCCGGCGTGTCCGTCCTGAAGGATAACGCTTATTCCCAGATGCTGGTGGACTGGGGCCAATACATCGACCATGATATCTCCTTCACACCTCAGAGCTCCAGCCAAACCGCATTCTCGGAGGGACGGGACTGTCTGCGCACCTGCACCAATGCCAACCCCTGCTTCCCAATGCAGGTAACCTCTCAAGATCTTAAGTCATTTTTAGTCATGCGGAAGACACTCTGAAGCTGGAGCTTCCCAAGACACAAGATACTGATCATTGTTCATCATGATTCAGCTCACAAACTAAATTTGACATTTCTACAGTCTTCAGAGTCACATGATCCTTCAGAAATCAGTCTGATATGATGATTTATTATCAGTGTTGTAAACGCTTAATATGTTTTTATACGTTTTCAGCTTTCTATGATGAAAAAAAAAAGCATTTATTGAAAACGGAAATCTTTTGAAACAATATACACTACAAAGTTTGAGGTCACTATCTTTCTTTTTGGGAAAGAAATGAATACTTTTATTCAGCGAGGATCTGTTAAAATGATAAAAAGTGATAGTGAAGATTAATATTGTTAGAAAAGATTTCGGTTACACTTTATTTTACAGTGCCGTAGTTACTCAAATAATTACTGCGTATTATTATTGAACTCCATGTACTTACTATAGAGTTACAGTTTGGGTTAGTTGTTTGTTATTATACATAATTTACTGATATTACTATAGTAAGTACATGTAGTCACGTGTAACTACGGCACTGTAAAATAAAGTGTTACCAAGATTTCTATTTTGAATAAATGCTGTTCTTTTGAACATTTTATTGTTTAGTGTCACCGTTTCAAAACAAAATATTAAGCAGCACAACTGTTTAAAAAAATATTGATAATAAATCAATAAATATTCAACTCCAAACAATTTTTAAAAAAAAGCTCTGGCAAAATACTGTATTATTTAATATTTGGCACTAAAGGGTTCTTTGGGCTAAAAGGTCAGTACATAAGTACATAAATAAATAAATATGCATAAATATATAAATATTTTAGGCTAATGTTTAAATGTATTGATGTTCAGTATTGATTTCATATATGTTGAAAGGAATGCACTCTATACATATAATGTGTATCCAAGAACCCGATTCTAAGTTCTAATTGACCCTTCGCAAACAGTTTGATTGACAGGCGATTTAACCAATCCGAATCCGCCATCTCATCTGACAAAGCAGTCAGGGAGTAGCCTATAGTAGATTAACATTGGTGAACTTGAAAAATATCCATATTTATAACTTTATAAACTATAATAACTGGTTTCCGGCCGTATGCGAGTCTAGTTCCAGCAGAAGAGTGACCGATGCATGACCTCTTGACGAACGCTGAAGCACAGAGGATAGAGAAAACAAAAGGTCATGAATGGCCGTTTCCATAAGCCAGTTATAGTCAGTGTTGGAGAAAAGCGTGTTTAAAAGTAATGCATTACAATATTGCATTACTCCCTAAAAAAGGAACTAATTGCATTAGTTACTTTTGCATGTGTCACACACTACTTTCGGATTACTTTTACTCACCTGAGTTGGGCTTTTTTGGGCTTCAAAATCTCGGTTACCATTCACTCCCATTATAAAACTTGGAAGAGTCAGGATATTTTTTAATACAACTCCAATTGAGCTTTTGCTGGGAGTTTGATTGACAGGCGATCTGACCAATCAGAACCCCGGATCCGCCGTTTTGTCCGTCAAAGCAGTTAGTAGATTAACGTTGGTGAACGTCTTGAAACAACATTCCTTCTGATGTTCATTCATGTTTATTTGATGCTATAAATGAACTAGTATGAAGAGATGATCGCTTCACGACACATTAAACACACACTAGACGCTATTCATTGATTAAACTTCTTTAAAAAATTACCACATTTTAAATATGAAACTGTTTCATACGTTGTCAGTGTCCTCTTATGTATTTATGAGAACATGATGTGTGGCGTGAGAGCGCATTGGTTGTCGGGCATAGGGGGCGGGATTTGCAAAGTGTCAATCTTATAGAATAGAACCCGTTCTATTTATTCTATTCAATAGAACAGCCTTTGCCAAGAAAAAAGAAAAAGAAAAAAAGCGATTGGCTCTTTAAATTTAAGGGCGGGGCTTCCATTCTTCAGCCCTCCTATTCATTATTCCACGAGGCTCCGTCTCCCGCTCACACCGGCTCTGCTGTTGTGTATTATTAATCACCAGCAACATCTATTTTTATATGAGAGACACCGGCAGCTAGTTTTCTGCTATTGACTGGATAAGACATTCCCCCAGACATTTCATTAGAATTATCTCTCGCTTTGACATCCCGTGTCAAGGAGCAGGTGACTGTTCTCATTTTAGAATTCACTGACAGAAGTTCATTTCGTTTAAACAGATAAAATGCCACGCGTTTCCTCAGGGGCGACGTCATTGTCTGGTGCTCGCTTTGTCTGACGGCCTCCGATGAGTCAGAGGTGGGAACATATTTGACTCCGAGGACAGTTCGGGACTGTTGGTTCGGAACAACGAAGATGAGTCCAGGAATGTGGCTGAGCCCTATAATTAAAAAAGAAAATATATCTCATTGATTACTTCTTTATCTCGGGCGAACCTCAAACGCCGTTGAAAATGGGGGTCACGGCAGCACCTTTTTGTTGGCCGTTCTGGATCCTCCGGGGCTCGAAATGCTCATAAAAATGTTGGGAGTTTGTGCTGGTTTGTAACTAATCTCACTGTCCCCAGCCAGAGGCAAGGAGGACACTTCCATAGATATACAAAATAGCATTTTATTCCTGCCCACCCTGAGCCATACACTGCATACTAATACTCCGAGCTTCACCATAAATGACAGACAGGATGTAAACAAAAAGATTTGTGATCAATTTTGCAAGCGAGTCCATCCCGGAGGAGCATGTTCCTGCTCTTTGCAAAGCTCAGAAGACTCTGTTTCATTATGCGTTTAATTGTTTATTCAACATGAAATGACATTCCATTTTGGCTTCCATGATGTGAAAATTCCATAATGAGAAAAACGTAAAGCGAAACAGGATTTTATACATTGGGATTTCGCAAGAGGGACGTTTAACTGTCAATTTGCACGATGCATCTCAACGCACTCAGCAAACAACCTCGTGTGCATGCCGTGTGCACTCTGTAGGGAACAAATTAGCAACATCCGAGACACGAGGCTGTGAGGCACTATAACACGGAAATGTAAATGAAATTATAAAAACTCTATGCGCAAATCTGCTCAGTATTGATCTTTATCATACCAAACTGAACATCAGAAGTGTACTACATCGATTTAGTTTTCATTGATAGATTCATTTGAGGAATATAGTTCAGCCGATAATTAATATTCTGTCATTCATTTCATTTGCAACCTTTATGACAGAAACTGGGAAAAACACAGAAACTTCAGGAAATTATGCAGCATAAATATAGGGCTGGGCGATGACTAAAATTAGATTCCCTGCGTCCCTCTGACTTAAAATACTCCCCCGAGATTTTAAGTTAATATTTCAATAATTTAGAAACGTATTCATGTTCACTGTTCTGACGTAATTTCACATGACAAATGAAATATTTATTATGAATCTTTTTCAATTATTTATTTTTTCATTAATTATTAGCTTTTCTTCAAATCATGAACCCCTGCTTTTTTATTATCCTATTTATCTGAACTTTAATATCTCTATACAGTTTATGTATTTTGCTCTACAATGGCTTAAAAAATAAATTTCAATCAAAGGAAAGTCATTTGAGTCATACTGACATTAACATCAGAAGCATCTCTGAATAAATCAGACTAGAAAGCGCATTAAAATCATGCAATATTCACAATGTTGCTTACACAAACCCAGCGATTGGGTTGTTTTAACCCAACTATTGTTTAAAATGAACCCAAAATAGGTCGGAAATTAAAAGTCAGACACAAAATGACAAGACGCAACAATAATAATCAAAAGGTGAGCATTTATTAATAAGCAGTTTCCTAAATGTTTATTGCTTAATTATTATTCATTAAATGTATTAATAAATTGTTAATTGATTAAACATATCAATAAATGTTCATTTCCAACATCTTTTGTGTTCATTTTAGCAGATTGGGCAAACATTTAATAACAAACCAATCGCTGGGTTAAAACAATCCATTCTATGGGCTAAAACAACCCCATCGCTGGGTTAAAACAACCCATTCTCTGGGTTAAAACAATCCATTCTTTGGGCTAAAACAACCCCATCGCTGGGTTAAAACAACCCATTCTTTGGGTTAAAACAACCCCATCGCTGGGTTAAAACAACCCATTCTTTGGGTTAAAACAAACCAATCGCTGGGTTAAAACAACCCAATCGCTGGGTTAAAACAACCCATTCTTTAGGTTAAAACAACCCATTCTTTAGGTTAAAACAACCCATTCTTTGGGTTAAAACAACCCATTCTCTGGGTTAAAACAACCCATTCTTTGGGTTAAAACAACCGCATCGCTGGGTTAAAACGACCCATTCTTCAGGTTAAAACAACCCCATCGCTGGGTTAAAACAACCCATTCTTTGGGTTAAAACAAACCAATCGCTGGGTTAAAACAACCCATTCTTTGGGTTAAAACAACCCATTCTTTGGGTTAAAACAACCGCATCGCTGGGTTAAAACAACCCATTCTTCAGGTTAAAACAACTGCATCGCTGGGTTAAAACAACCCATTCTTTGGGTTAAAACAACTGCATCGCTGGGTTAAAACAACCCATTCTTCAGGTTAAAACAACCGCATCGCTGGGTTAAAACAACCCATTCTTCGGGTTAAAACAACTGCATCGCTGGGTTAAAACAACCCATTCTTCAGGTTAAAACAATTGCATCGCTGGGTTAAAACAACCCATTCTTCAGGTTAAAACAACTGCATCGCTGGGTTAAAACAACCCATTCTTCAGGTTAAAACAACCGCATCGCTGGGTTAAAACAACCCATTCTTCAGGTTAAAACAACCGCATCGCTGGGTTAAAACGACCCATTCTTCAGGTTAAAACAACTGCATCGCTGGGTTAAAACAACCCATTCTTCAGGTTAAAACAACCCATTCTCTGGGTCAAAACAACCCATTCTTTGGGTTAAAATAACCGCATCGCTGGGTTAAAACAACCCATTCTTCAGGTTAAAACAACCCATTCTTTGGGTTAAAACAACCCATTCTCTGGGTTAAAACAACCCATTCTCTGGGTTAAAACAACCCATTCTCTGTGTTAAAACAACCCCATCGCTGGGTTAAAACAACCCCATCGCTA
The DNA here is from genome assembly GCA_037194245.1 of Opsariichthys bidens. NCBI lineage: Eukaryota > Metazoa > Chordata > Actinopteri > Cypriniformes > Xenocyprididae > Opsariichthys > Opsariichthys bidens. Next base: position 2,794,520 of record CM074286.1, on the reverse strand, counting down.
GGTTAAAACAACCCATTCTTTGGGTTAAAACAAACCAATCGCTGGGTTAAAACAACCCATTCTCTGGGTTAAAACAATCCATTCTTCAGGTTAAAACAACCGCATCGCTGGGTTAAAACAACCCATTCTTCAGGTTAAAACAACCCCATCGCTGGGTTAAAACAACCCCATCGCTGGGTTAAAACAACCCCATCGCTGGGTTAAAACAACCCATTCTTTGGGTTAAAACAACCCATTCTCTGGGTTAAAACAACCCATTCTTTGGGTTAAAACAACCCATTCTTTGGGTTAAAACAACCCATTCTCTGGGTTAAAACAACCGCATCGCTGGGTTAAAACAACCCATTCTTTGGGTTAAAACAACCCATTCTTTGGGTTAAAACAACCGCATCGCTGGGTTAAAACAACCCATTCTTCAGGTTAAAACAACTGCATCGCTGGGTTAAAACAACCCATTCTTCAGGTTAAAACAACCGCATCGCTGGGTTAAAACAACCCATTCTTCAGGTTAAAACAACTGCATCGCTGGGTTAAAACGACCCATTCTTCAGGTTAAAACAACTGCATCGCTGGGTTAAAACAACCCATTCTTCAGGTTAAAACAACCGCATCGCTGGGTTAAAACAACCCATTCTTCAGGTTAAAACAACCCATTCTTCAGGTTAAAACAACTGCATCGCTGGGTTAAAACAACCCATTCTTCAGGTTAAAACAACCATTCTCTGGGTTAAAACAACCCATTCTTTGGGTTAAAATAACCGCATCGCTGGGTTAAAACAACCCATTCTTCAGGTTAAAACAACCCATTCTCTGGGTTAAAACAACCCATTCTCTGGGTTAAAACAACCCATTCTCTGGGTTAAAACAACCCCATCGCTGGGTTAAAACAACCCCATCGCTAGGTTAAAACAACCCATTCTTTGGGTTAAAACAAACCAATCGCTGGGTTAAAACAACCCATTCTCTGGGTTAAAACAATCCATTCTTTGGGTTAAAACAACCCTATTTGATGGGTTAAAAAAGCTAATCGCTGGGTTGTTTTAACCCATCATTTTTTAGTGTGTGGTTTTATATCACCATCATGAATATTCAAAAAGTACTGGGTGAACTGTTTGTATTATTGGCTATTTTCCTCATTTGATTCTGCTCATATTGTTTGGCCTTCACACTTTCATTTCACGAATATATAGTAATACTTCTCTATCTGACCAAATGGTTTAGAAACACTTGTATATGGAGTAATCTCTCTCTCTCTCTCTTACACACACAGATTCCCAAGGATGACAAACTGTCCAGAAACAAAAGCTGTCTTCCATTTTTCCGTTCTTCACCCGCCTGCCTGAACGGCCAGACGGACGCACAACACGTTCGGCAGCAGATGAATTCAGTCACATCCTTCATAGACGCATCAACCGTCTACGGCCATTCGGCAGCCCTCGAGAAAACCCTCCGAAACCTGTCCGGCTCTGGAGGGCTGCTGGCTGTCAATAGTAAATACACGGATGAGGGCCGGCCGTACTTGCCCTTTGTCTCTGTCCGGCCGTCCGCGTGCCTCCAGGATCCCGGGTCAGAGCGGGTCGAGTGTTTCGCGGCGGGTGACAGCAGGGTAAACGAGATCCTGCCCCTGTCTGTCCTCCACACGCTCTGGGTGAGAGAACACAACCGGCTGGCCAAACACCTGACACGACTCAACCCTCACTGGAGGTCAGAGGTCATCTACCAGGAGACGCGCAAAATCATTGGAGCGCTGCATCAGGTAACAGACACCGTGACACTGTGGAAAAACTACTTTAACGATCAGTTGGAGACTTTTTCAAAAGTTCAATTAAAAAAATCCATGCCCTGATGATCCTGATGCTCAAGTAGTTCTTCAGTCAAATCTGATTTCTATTTAGCACATCTAAACACATTCCATTTAAAACGTTCGTACGGACTCAGAACTGACAGCTTTTTTCTTCTGCTCTTAATGCTGATGTTTTTGGTCAGCGGAGACAACGAGACCCAAAACTGCGGACATTTAAAACCTGTAATTGCCCATCAGAGGGCACGTTTGTCAGGCAGAAGTAATTTATGGAATATATTTAACATAAATTTACACAGGAAGTCAAAGTTTCATTGTGGATCGTCATCATCGAAGTGATTTTTGTTAAAATACTGCAGCGGGGGGCTTTTCCTGTGCAGACGGGAAGTTTCCTTCAGCTGATAAGCGAAGAGAACTTTTCTTGTGCATTTAATTCAATAATATTTTTTTTATTTTTATCTATGACAGTACAATGGTATATTGTTATAGATATCATGATACATTTTAGAAGTTTGGAATCATTAAGATTATGTTTGATCATTTTGGAGTGTGTTTATGTTTCATGGGCATTTTTTTTAATTCTTAAATCTAATCAATAAATTAAATTAGAATAATAAGACACTATAGGGCTGTTTCCCATCAAATGAAATCTGTATTGCAAAGATGAATTTTGTTGATACTGAGGAGACACAGAAACATAGATGCTTTTTCATAGACTGTTTAATGCAGCTCAGAGGGGACATGAATGCTTTTACCCTGCAGTAACAAATACATAAATGTTTTGATGTTTTAAAATATTATAATATATATACATATAATATGTAGTTAAAACCGCCAGTAGTTGGTGAGAAACCATTGTCTTAAGGAGTGAGTCATTGAATCATTCATTCAACCTATTCATTCAAACGGCTGATTCATTCAGGAACGAAACATTTGACTGTCTTAAGGAGTGAGTCATTGAATCATTCATTCATCCTATTCATTCAAACGGCTGATTCATTCAGGAATGAAGCAACTGAATGCCTTAATTTGTGAGTCACTGAATCATTCATTCAACTGATTCATTCAAAGAGCTCATTCATTCAGGAACTAAACATTTGACTGTCTTAAGGAGTGAGTCATTGAATCATTCATTCATCCTATTCATTCAAACGGCTGATTCATTCAGGAATGAAGCAACTGAATGCCTTAATTTGTGAGTCACTGAATCATTCATTCAACTGATTCATTCAAAGAGCTCATTCATTCAGGAACTAAACATTTGACTGTCTTAAGGAGTGAGTCACTGAATCATTCATTCAACTGATTCATTCAAACAGCTGATTCATTGAGGAACGAAGCATTCGACTGTGTTAAGGAGTAAGTCAATGAATCATTCATTCAACTGATTTATTCAAGCAGCTCATTCATTCAGGAACTAAACATTTGACTGTCTTAAGGAGTGAGTCATTGAATCATTCATTCAACCTATTCATTCAAACGGCTGATTCATTCAGGAACAAACCATCATTAAGGAGTGAGTCATTGAATCATTCATTCAACCGATTCTTCCAAACAGCTGATTCATTCAGGAACAAAACATTTGACTGTCTTAAGGAGTGAGTCATTGAATCATTCATTCAACCAATTCATTCAAACGGCTGATTCATTCAGGAACAAACCATCATTAAGGAGTGAGTCATTGAATCATTCATTCAACTGATTCTTTCAAACGGCAGCACCATTCAGGAATGAAGTATCTGAATGTCTTAATGAGTGAGTCATTGAATCATTCATTCAACTGATTCATTCAAACGGCAGAACCATTCAGGAATGAAGCATCTGAATGTCTTAATGAGTCATTGAGTCATTTATTCAACCGATTCATTCAAACAGCTGATTCATTCAGGAACGAAGCATTTGACTGTTTTAAGGAGTAACTCATTGAATCATTCATTCAGCTGATTCATTCAAGCAGCTCATTCATTCAGGAATGAAACATTTGACTGTCGTAAGGAGTGAGTCATTGAATCATTCATTCAACCTATTCATTCAAACGGCTGATTCATTCAGGAATGAAGCAACTGAATGCCTTAATGTGTGAGTCACTGAATCATTCATTCAACTGATTCTTTCAAACGGCAGCACCATTCAGGAATGAAGCATCTGAATGTCTTAATGAGTGAGTCATTGAATCATTTATTCAACTGATTCATTCAAACAGCTGATTCATTCAGGAACGAAGCATTTGACTGTCTTAAGGAGTGAGTCATTGAATCATTCATTCAACTGATTCATTCAAGCAGCTCATTCATTCAGGAACGAAGCATTTGACTGTCTTGAGGAGTGAGTCATTGAATCATTCATTCAACCTACTCATTCAAACGGCTGATTCATTCAGGAACGAAACATTTGACTGTCTTAAGGAGTGAGTCATTGAATCATTCATTCATCCTATTCATTCAAACGGCTGATTCATTCAGGAATGAAGCAACTGAATGCCTTAATTTGTGAGTCACTGAATCATTCATTCAACTGATTCATTCAAAGAGCTCATTCATTCAGGAACTAAACATTTGACTGTCTTAAGGAGTGAGTCACTGAATCATTCATTCAACTGATTCATTCAAACAGCTGATTCATTGAGGAACGAAGCATTCGACTGTGTTAAGGAGTAAGTCAATGAATCATTCATTCAACTGATTTATTCAAGCAGCTCATTCATTCAGGAACTAAACATTTGACTGTCTTAAGGAGTGAGTCATTGAATCATTCATTCAACCTATTCATTCAAACGGCTGATTCATTCAGGAATGAAGCAACTGAATGCCTTAATTTGTGAGTCACTGAATCATTCATTCAACTGATTCATTCAAAGAGCTCATTCATTCAGGAACTAAACATTTGACTGTCTTAAGGAGTGAGTCACTGAATCATTCATTCAACTGATTCATTCAAACAGCTCATTCATTCAGGAACTAAACATTTGACTGTCTTAAGGAGTGAGTCATTGAATCATTCATTCAACCTATTCATTCAAACGGCTGATTCACTCAGGAACAAAGCATTTCTTGAAATTCCTTGTATGTTATGCATACTTGCCAATAAAAGCTGATTTGATTCGACTGTCTTAATGAGCGAGTCTTTCATTCAACTGATTCATTCAGGAGCGAAGCATCTGACTGCCTTAATGAGTGAGTCAATGAATCATTCATTTCAGCTCTTCGTTTAAAAGGACTGATTCGTTCAGTAACGAAACACTGCTGTGTGTTCCTTACAGACACAAAACAGTGCCGTGTTTGGAAGTAGAGCGAAAACACGTGTCTAAAAGGCCAACTTAATCACTTACTATTAACTTCTTGTTTATTGAACTGTTCCGTAAAACCAATATCATATTTGTAATCGTGCTGATATTCGGCACTCTCCGTATGATATTGATTAACTACATCAAATAATATGAATATAAAAGACAAAAATTCATACAATAAATACAACAAATACATAACGTACACCAATAGTGAAAAAAAGATTTTATGCAGTGTAACGAATGCAACACATTGTATCACTTTTTACAGTGTAAAATGAACTTCAACAGATTGTGTCCCGAAAATGCTGTATATTCCTCATTGTTCAGTTCACAGTGATCAGGATCTGAGGGTGTTTATGTAAGCGTACGGTGACAGGGGTTAATCGCTCTACAGTGTCGCTCACAGTCACATATGGTATTTTTCTCTCGTCTTAAAGTGTCCAATTTAAGACTTATCCACAGTTTCAGAAACATTTCGAGCTTTAGGGGCTGAAAACTCCTTTATATTAGTGCAGCTTTGTATGTTTGCCTGACAGCTGCTTCAATCCACAGATCGGTGTAGGAGGAACGGCTCGTGTTTTTAACCCGTGTCTTATGATTCAGAGCGCTGTTGTTTTAGTGTTACTGAGGCGTACTGATATCGAATATTTTATGTTTGTTTTATTTTACCTATAAATTTTCTGCTTTCATTTAAAGTTTTAGTCATTTTTGTTGTCATTTTTATGTCTTTTAATATGTCCGTGTAGTATGTATTAATTTGTAATTAATTTCAATTTTAGTTTAGATACATCAAGTTAATCTGTATAAAATAAGTATTTTTTTATATTTTATTTTACTTCAGTTACAGTTTATTTTCATTTAATGTAACTGAAGTTATTTATGGTATTATTTTATTTGTAAAGTTTGAACAATTTTGTGGTGTTTTTGTCATTTTTTTATTAGTTTTTATGTCTAACATAAAACAAAAAACTTTTTAATATTACTAATATTAAATATTACTAATATTAATATAAATATTAATATCAATAAATAATAAATAAATACATAAAAAATAATACATATTAATAAATAATATTACTAATATTAATAGAAACTTTTTTAATATTAGTCATAATAATGTTTTGTTTTTTAGACATATTTAAAAAACAAAAAACTAATTAATAATAATATTAATAGTAATAATAATAATTACTTTTTGTTTGCATATTTAAAAAATAAATACTATTATTAGTTGTTTTAAACACGTCTAACAAAAAAATAAAACTGTATTTTTATCATTATCAATATTAATAATATTATGAATTCGTTTTTGTTTTTCAAACATCTAACAAAAACAAACTAATTATCATTTATTTATTTTTGTAAATGTCTGCATAATTTTTTATAATTTTTTAATTCATTTACATTTTCGTTTTAGTTATTTTAGCACACCAATTTAAATCAATTTGTAATTAATTTCAATTTTAGTTTTAGTTACATCAAGTTAAACTGTATAAAATAAGTATTTTTTGATATTTGATTTTACTTCAGTTACAGTTTATTTTATTTAATGTAACTGGAGTTATTTATGGTATTATTTTATTTGTAAAGTTTGAACAATTTTGTGGTGTTTTTGTCATTTTTATTAGTTTTTATGTCTAACATAAAACAAAAAACGTTTTAATATTACTATTATTAATTAGTCATAATAATAATCTTTTGTTTTTTTAGATATATTTAAAAAACAAATTAATAATAATATTAATAATTACTTTGTGTTTGCATATTTTAAAAAGAAATTCTATTATTAATTTTTTTTAACACATCTAACAAAAAATAAAACTGTATTTTTATCATTATCAATATTAATAATATTATGAATTCGTTTTTGTTTTTCAAACATCTAACAAAAACAAACTAATTATCATTTATTTATTTTTGTAAATGTCTGCATAATTTTTTATAATTTTTTAATTCATTTACATTTTCGTTTTAGTTATTTTAGCACACCAATTTAAATCAATTTGTAATTAATTTCAATTTTAGTTTTAGTTACATCAAGTTAAACTGTATAAAATAAGTATTTTTTGATATTTGATTTTACTTCAGTTACAGTTTATTTTATTTAATGTAACTGGAGTTATTTATGGTATTATTTTATTTGTAAAGTTTGAACAATTTTGTGGTGTTTTTGTCATTTTTATTAGTTTTTATGTCTAACATAAAACAAAAAACGTTTTAATATTACTATTATTAATTAGTCATAATAATAATCTTTTGTTTTTTTAGATATATTTAAAAAAAAAACAAATTAATAATAATATTAATAATTACTTTGTGTTTGCATATTTTAAAAATAAATACTATTATTAATTTTTTTAAACACATCTAACAAAAAATAAAACTGTATTTTTATCATTATCGATATTAATAAAATTATGAATTCGTTTTTGTTTTTCAAACATCTAACAAAAACAGACTAATTATCATTTATTTATTTTTGTAAATGTCTGCGTAATTTGTATAATTTTGAAATTCATTTACATTTTCGTTCGAGTTATTTTAGCACACCAATTTAAACCAAATCTGTATAAAACAACAGAAAAAAATGAATCGATATAAAATAAAGCCATATAAAATCTAATATCTTTTGAAAATGATATCATTTATTTACTACGGCACTAAAAACAAACAAACAAAAACAACACCATGAGGGATAATTCATGCAATGAATGTAATAATGTTCGTTTTAAGATTTATCTCCGTGTCATTATGGTGTTGATTAGAAGAGGCTGCACACATGTTTGGCCATGCATTTTATCTATTAATAAAAGTTATGGCGCATACATGATGCCTCTCTGAATGCAGTTAAATGATGAACCTGATGAATGTGCCGGCGCCGCTCTATTTCTGAGTTTCGCCACACTGGGCCGGGAAGAAATTCAGGGATTAAAGGCCTTGAGCCGTGGATGTAAAACCCTCCTCCTCTCCGAAATCAAAGAGACATTTGATCGCTCTCACAAGCATCTCTGAGGTTGAATGCTGCCCGGGTCCCATAAATTAAAGTGGCAGAGAAAGTGACTGTAAAGTGGTACAGAATCCACGGAAATGGCACACATCAAACGGAGCGCAGTGTTTTAACAAAGTCCCGCAGGGGCCGGCTTCACACAACCAGTAAAAACAGTTTCCAGTCAGCGGCGGCGAAGCTGCCGTATTACGGTTTTATGGACAGCGGGTTTTGATTTATACGTCCGCTCTGTGGAGGCCCGGCCGTCAGTCAGACATGCTTTCGAAACATCTCTGTGCGGGGTGCCGCGCTTCTCGAGGTGAAATGCTGGACTATTTTCATAAACAGCGATAAGACCGGATGAATTTCCGAGGCGAATCACAGGGAGAAAGAGCCGCGCAATCTCATCTTATCTCCAGGCGCAGGATGTCCCAAACGGCCGAGTACGTGTACAGCACCCCCATCGACGAGTCCCGTTCGCATTAGTGAGCACATGAACCGTGCGCTTCTCAAATTTGCATCCACAGATTTCAGAATCGTTTAGCAGATCTCTGGATTTTGCACATGGAAGTTTTGTGGTTTTTCATTTTACGCTGTCCTGGAAAAGATGCTAAATTGTTTATGCAAATCAATGCAACCCAGCTAGACTGCATCTTTTTAACTCACAATCATTTCATCCCTTAAAGCTCATCTTTGATCGCCAAAAAGGACATTGAAAAGTTTTTTTCCGTCCAAAATATAGCTTGAATGTAACTCTACCCCCTTGCCTCATTAAGTATGCGCGGTACAATGAATATGCAAATTAGCCCCGCCTCCGCTCGCTCCAGTCAGCTCAGAGATCCACTCGGTCAACTAACATGACACATGACGACGCCAAACAATACGATTAGCCTTTTGATCATTCACTGATCCCTAGATAGTGTATGACATTCGAGTGCACTATATAGTGAACGAAATGAAGAGTGAATTCGGACGTGTACACGAGAACTGGAGCTGTCGCTGACTCGACGGCTACATGTTACTTACGTTATAAAATAGTGTTAATTATAAGAATCATAATGACTTTATTTTGTAATCAATCATCGATTGTATAAGTGGTTTCATGCTTAATCTGTGTTCATAATCATTAAATACTATAAAAAAACACAAACAAACATAAGCACACATACATAATTTCATGTATTTATTATTTTTAATAATAATTATTATTTTTTAGTTTGTTCATTAGAATGAATTAACGAATATTTTTAATCCAATGAATTATCAATTATACAACAACACCACAAATTATTAAATTAGTAACATTAAATTGAGTTAATGCCTACATAATATACTTTAATAATAAAAAATATTTATTTTTTATATATTATAATATATATTATTATAATATATTATATTATATTATATATATATATATATATATATATATATATATATATATATATAT
>CM074286.1:2765000-2780000 GCA_037194245.1 Opsariichthys bidens | reverse complement strand
GTTGAATCAGTGGTTCGGAGCGCCAAAGTCACGTGATTTCAGTAACCGAGGCTTCGTTACGTCATCAGTGATTCGCAGTTTCAATAGTTCATGTGATTTTGGCCGTTTGATATGCGAACCGAATCACTGATTCGACACAAAAGATTCGTAAATCTTCATGAATCAGTGTTTTGAAATCGTCCATCACTAGATATTGTTGAAAACTCGTTATTTTGCTTTTTAATATTTAATATTAAGGTTGAACCACTGTGGTCACATGACCTGTTTTAAATATGTTTTAGTATCTTTTGAAAGTGTTCATGATCTTGCTGTCAATAGAGACTCACTGAACCAAAAATATCTTCATTTGTGTTCTGAAGATGACCGAAGATCTTACGGGTGTAGAACCACATGAGGGAGAGGAATGACAATTTTCATTTTTGGGTGAACTAACACTTTAAGCTTACTGATATTTTAAATATTATTGTGGTATTCAGTAGATAATAGAAGGATCTTAGTAAACATCTAATAATATAATGCTTTATAAATGTGTTTTTGGTGGAGGGACAGCAGTTTGCACCAATAGTGGTAGTCGTGGCCTAGGGGTGAGGGAGTCGGGCTTGTAATCTGAAGGTTGCTGGTTCGATTCCCACGCCAGCAGGAATTGAAGGTGGGGATTGTGAATGAACAGCACTCTCTCCACCTTCAATACCAAGACTAAAGTGTCCTTGAGCATGACATCTAACCCCTGATTGCTCCCCTTGTAAGTCGCTTTGAATAAAAGCATCTGCTAAATGATGAAAAATGTAAAATGTAAATGCAATTCTAAAGAATGACCCGTATTGGGATTAGAGAATCAATGAAGTGATTTCAGACACAGCAACAATGAGAGTCGAATACCGGAATCAACCCAGACTCTAGGGCTTTTCAGACTTTATATTTCGATATTCTTACTACTTTATTCTGATGCTCCCCAACAGACATTCAATTGACCCTTCGCTGGGAGTTTGATTGACAGGCGATCTAACCAATCATAATCTCATTTTGTCTTTTAACGTTGGTGAACTTGAACTTCAATTGTGTGTCCTCACGTCTTTCCGTGCTTGAAACAACATTCCTTCTGATGTTCATTCATGTTTATTTGATGCTATAAATGAACTTGTATGAAGAGATGATCGCTTCACGACACATTAAAGACATACTAGACGCTATTTATTGATTAAACTTCTTTAAAACATTACTATATTTTAAATATGAAACTGTTTCATACGTTTTCAGTGCCCTCTTTGCTCCACGATGTATTTTTCACCGTATGAGAACATGATGTGTGGCGTGAGAGCGGACATAGCAACAGTAACTAAAGGGGGCGGGGCTTTGTGAGTGGTCAATTGACTATAAGTAACTTTAAAACTACATATCAACTTAATCTACTAACCCGAACCCTAAACTAACAGTCTACTAATGCTCTGATGAGAGTTAGTTTACATGTAGTCACTTATGGTTAGTAGGATGTCGAAAGTGGACCATCGAAACAAACACGTGATTCGTAAACCCGAAGTTGACTGGCTGTTCTCTTACAGGTTACAACGACTGGAGGGTTTTTTGTGGATTTGACAGAGTCGACACCAGATCAGATCTCGCCGAGGTGATTGGCAATGATGTTTTGGTAGAGAAAGTAATGGATTTGTATGGACATCCAAACAACATTGATGTGTGGCTGGGAGGAGTGCTGGAGCGGCCGCTGTCTGGAGCCAGGACCGGACCGCTCTTCGCATGCTTGATCGGAAAACAGATGAAGACGCTGAGGGAAGGTGACAGGTGAGCTTTGACTAGTGACAGCAGAATCACTGCTCAACTACAGTTAACCACAATACAGTCACTATCCAAGCTTTATTTCCATAGGGATTGTTTCAAAGCTAAGGAAGCCTGTTCCCACAACTGTTGAGAAAATAATAATGACTTATAGTATCTCATAATAATGACTTAGTGTCTCATAATAATGACTTAGTATCTCATACTATTGACTTAGTATCTCATAATAATGACTTAACATCTCATAATAATGACTTAGTATCTCATAATAATGACTTAGTATCTCATACTATTGACTTAACATCTCATAATAATGACTTAGTATCTCATAATAATGACTTAACATCTCATAATAATGACTTATATCTCATAATAATGACTTAGTGTCTCATAATAATGACTTAACATCTCATAATAATGACTTAATATCTCATAATAATGACTTATATCTCATAATAATGACTTAGTATCTCATAATAATGACTTAACATCTCAAAATAATGACGTAGTATCTCATAATAATGACTTAAAATCTCATAATAATGACTTAGTATCTCATAATAATGACTTAACATCTCAAAATAATGACGTAGTATCTCATAATAATGACTTAACATCTCATAATAATGACTTAGTATCTCATAATAATGACTTAACATCTCATAATATTGACTTAGTATCTCATAATAATGACTTAACATCTCATAATAATGACTTAGTATCTCATAATAATGACTTAGTATCTCATAATAATGACTTAGTATCTCATAATAATGACTTAACATCTCATAATAATGACTTAGTATCTCATAATAATGACTTAACATCTCATAATATTGACTTAGTATCTCATAATAATGACTTAACATCTCATAATAATGACTTAGTATCTCATAATAATGACTTAACATCTCATAATAATGACTTAACATCTCATAATAATGATTTAGTATCTCATAATAATGACTTAACATCTCATAATAATGACTTAACATCTCATAATAATGACTTAACATCTCATAATATTGACTTAACATCTCATAATAATGACTTAGTATCTCATAATAATGACTTAACATCTCATAATAATGACTTAGTATCTCATAATAATGACTTAATATCTCATAATAATGACTTAGTATATCATAATGTTGACTTAGTATCTCATAATAATGACTTAATATCTCATAATAATGACTTAGTATCTCATAAAAATGACTTAATATCTCATAATAATGACTTAGTATCTCATAATAATGACTTAATATCTCATAATAATGACTTAGTATCTCATAATAATGACTTAGTATCTCATACTATTGACTTAGTATCTCATAATAATGACTTAACATCTCATAATAATGACTTAGTATCTCATAATAATGACTTAACATCTCATAATAATGACTTAGTATCTCATAATAATGACTTAACATCTCATAATAATGACTTAACATCTCATAATAATGACTTAACATCTCATAATAATGACTTAGTATATCATAATAATGACTTAACATCTCATAATAATGACTTAGTATCTCATAATAATGAATTAACATCTCATAATAATGACTTAGTATCTCATAATAATGACTTAACATCTCATAATAATGACTTAACATCTCATAATAATGACTTAACATCTCATAATAATGACTTAACATCTCATAATAATGACTTAGTATCTCATAATAATGACTTAACATCTCATAATAATGACTTAGTATCTCATAATAATGACTTAACATCTCATAATAATGACTTAGTATCTCATAATAATGACTTAGTATCTCATACTATTGACTTAGTATCTCATAATAATGACTTAACATCTCATAATAATGACTTAGTATCTCATAATAATGACTTAGTATCTCATACTATTGACTTAACATCTCATAATAATGACTTAGTATCTCATAATAATGACTTAGTATCTCATACTATTGACTTAGTATCTCATAATAATGACTTAACATCTCATAATAATGACTTAGTATCTCATAATAATGACTTAGTATCTCATACTATTGACTTAACATCTCATAATAATGACTTAGTATCTCATAATAATGACTTAACATCTCATAATAATGACTTATATCTCATAATAATGACTTAGTGTCTCATAATAATGACTTAACATCTCATAATAATGACTTAATATCTCATAATAATGACTTATATCTCATAATAATGACTTAACATCTCATAATAATGACTTAGTATCTCATAATAATGACTTAACATCTCAAAATAATGACGTAGTATCTCATAATAATGACTTAACATCTCATAATAATGACTTAGTATCTCATAATAATGACTTAGTATCTCATAATAATGACTTAACATCTCATAATATTGACTTAGTATCTCATAATAATGACTTAACATCTCATAATAATGACTTAGTATCTCATAATAATGACTTAACATCTCATAATAATGACTTAACATCTCATAATAATGATTTAGTATCTCATAATAATGACTTAACATCTCATAATAATGACTTAACATCTCATAATAATGACTTAACATCTCATAATAATGACTTAACATCTCATAATATTGACTTAACATCTCATAATAATGACTTAGTATCTCATAATAATGACTTAACATCTCATAATAATGACTTAGTATCTCATAATAATGACTTAGTATCTCATACTATTGACTTAACATCTCATAATAATGACTTAGTATCTCATAATAATGACTTAACATCTCATAATAATGACTTATATCTCATAATAATGACTTAGTGTCTCATAATAATGACTTAACATCTCATAATAATGACTTAATATCTCATAATAATGACTTATATCTCATAATAATGACTTAACATCTCATAATAATGACTTAGTATCTCATAATAATGACTTAACATCTCAAAATAATGACGTAGTATCTCATAATAATGACTTAACATCTCATAATAATGACTTAATATCTCATAATAATGACTTATATCTCATAATAATGACTTAACATCTCATAATAATGACTTAGTATCTCATAATAATGACTTAACATCTCATAATAATGACTTAGTATCTCATAATAATGACTTAGTATCTCATAATAATGACTTAACATCTCATAATAATGACGTAGTATCTCATAATAATGACTTAACATCTCATAATAATGACTTAATATCTCATAATAATGACTTATATCTCATAATAATGACTTAACATCTCATAATAATGACTTAGTATCTCATAATAATGACTTAATATCTCATAATAATGACTTATATCTCATAATAATGACTTAACATCTCATAATAATGACGTAGTATCTCATAATAATGACTTAACATCTCATAATAATGACTTAGTGTCTCATAATAATGACTTAACATCTCATAATAATGACTTAATATCTCATAATAATGACTTATATCTCATAATAATGACTTAACATCTCATAATAATGACTTAGTATCTCATAATAATGACTTAACATCTCAAAATAATGACGTAGTATCTCATAATAATGACTTAACATCTCATAATAATGACTTAATATCTCATAATAATGACTTATATCTCATAATAATGACTTAACATCTCATAATAATGACTTAGTATCTCATAATAATGACTTAACATCTCATAATAATGACTTAGTATCTCATAATAATGACTTAGTATCTCATAATAATGACTTAACATCTCAAAATAATGACGTAGTATCTCATAATAATGACTTAACATCTCATAATAATGACTTAATATCTCATAATAATGACTTATATCTCATAATAATGACTTAACATCTCATAATAATGACTTAATATCTCATAATAATGACTTATATCTCATAATAATGACTTAACATCTCATAATAATGACTTAGTATCTCATAATAATGACTTAACATCTCATAATAATGACTTAGTATCTCATAATAATGACTTAGTATCTCATAATAATGACTTAACATCTCATAATAATGACTTAGTATCTCATAATAATGACTTAACATCTCATAATAATGACTTAGTATCTCATAATAATGACTTAACATCTCATAATAATGACTTAGTATCTCATAATAATGACTTAACATCTCATAATAATGACTTAGTATCTCATAATAATGACTTAACATCTCATAATAATGACTTAGTATCTCATAATAATGACTTAACATCTCATAATAATGACTTAGTATCTCATAATAATGACTTAACATCTCATAATAATGACTTAGTATCTCATAATAATGACTTAACATCTCATAATAATGACTTAGTATCTCATAATAATGACTTAACATCTCATAATAATGACTTAGTATCTCATAATAATGACTTAACATCTCATAATAATGACTTAACATCTCATAATAATGACTTAGTATCTCATAATAATGACTTAACATCTCATAATAATGACTTAGTATCTCATAATAATGACTTAACATCTCATAATAATGACTTAACATCTCATAATAATGATTTAGTATCTCATAATAATGACTTAACATCTCATAATAATGACTTAACATCTCATAATAATGACTTAACATCTCATAATAATGACTTAACATCTCATAATATTGACTTAACATCTCATAATAATGACTTAGTATCTCATAATAATGACTTAATATCTCATAATAATGACTTAGTATCTCATAAAAATGACTTAATATCTCATAATAATGACTTAGTATCTCATAATAATGACTTAATATCTCATAATAATGACTTAGTATCTCATAATAATGACTTAGTATCTCATACTATTGACTTAGTATCTCATAATAATGACTTAACATCTCATAATAATGACTTAGTATCTCATAATAATGACTTAACATCTCATAATAATGACTTAACATCTCATAATAATGACTTAACATCTCATAATAATGACTTAGTATATCATAATAATGACTTAACATCTCATAATAATGACTTAGTATCTCATAATAATGACTTAACATCTCATAATAATGACTTCGTATCTCATAATAATGACTTAACATCTCATAATAATGACTTAACATCTCATAATAATGACTTAGTATCTCATAATAATGAATTAACATCTCATAATAATGACTTAGTATCTCATAATAATGACTTAACATCTCATAATAATGACTTAACATCTCATAATAATGACTTAACATCTCATAATAATGACTTAACATCTCATAATAATGACTTAGTATCTCATAATAATGACTTAACATCTCATAATAATGACTTAGTATCTCATAATAATGACTTAACATCTCATAATAATGACTTAGTATCTCATAATAATGACTTAACATCTCATAATATTGACTTAGTATCTCATAATAATGATTTAACATCTCATAATAATGACTTAGTATCTCATAATAATGACTTAACATCTCATAATAATGACTTAACATCTCATAATAATGACTTAACATCTCATAATAATGACTTAGTATCTCATAATAATGACTTAACATCTCATAATATTGACTTAGTATCTCATAATAATGACTTATAGTATCTCATAATAATGACTTAACATCTCATAATATTGACTTAGTATCTCATAATAATGACTTAACATCTCATAATAATGACTTAGTATCTCATAATAATGACTTAACATCTCATAATAATGACTTAATATCTCATAATAATGACTTAACATCTCATAATAATGACTTAGAATCTCATAATAATGACTTAACATCTCATAATATTGACTTAGTATCTCATAATAATGACTTATAGTATCTCATAATAATGACTTAACATCTCATAATATTGACTTAGTATCTCATAATAATGACTTAACATCTCATAATAATGATTTAGTATCTCATAATAATGACTTAACATCTCATAATAATGACTTAGTATCCCATAATAATGACTTAGTATCTCATAATAATGACTTAATATCTCATAATAATGACTTAATATCTCATAATAATGACTTAACATATCATAATAATCACTTAGTATCTCATAGTAATGACTTAGTATCTCAAAATAATGACTTAGTTTATTTTGAGATACTAAGTCATTATTATGAGAACGTTTCTCATTATTACGAGATTTATTTTTTCTGAATAGTATTACTTTGTAACTCATTATGAGAAACTTTCTCAATATAATGAGATACTAAGTCATAATTATGAGAAAGTTATGACTTAAAAAATATTCTGTTTCTCAACAGTGGCGGGAACGGGCTTCCATACAAGCAGCTTCACAGTAATAAAATAGCATTAAATGATGCAAACCTCACCAAATATAAGACAAATTAGTTAGTTCAACGTTATCTTGTCTCTCAAAACATTAGCACAAACGTGTTATTTATATGTCATTCATGCAATGTGTTTTTTTTTTTAAGTTGTCCTTGATTATGATTTAGTTAATATGTTGCTGTTTGAGTATAAGCACCATCTTAAAACCCTAAAATTTACATAAACCCCGCCCCCGAGAACATGCATCAAAGGGGGCGGGGCCATGTTGGGCTGCTTTAGAGAAGAGGAAGAGTTGTTGTAGTCGAGTGTTGTTGATGCCGTCATTTTACGCCGGACCGCTTCACAAACGAGGGTCGATTGACTGTTCGCAAAGACCGTTCAACTACATCAATTTATCCACTAACAGTTCAGAAATGTCTAAAAGTTGGAACTTCTTCCTGAGTCTCTCCATCACTTTTGAACAATGTAAGGATGAACACCGTCTGCGTGAGATTCTCCAGCTTTGTTGTTGAGCTGTTGAAGCTCCGCCCTCTTCTGGAAAGCAGCCTATAGAACGTAAGTTTGTTAGCTGGGAAGCAGCTCTAAAAAGACAATAGAGTGCAACAGTGTCCATCCACTTTTTCAGCGGCGTTGTATCCGGAAGTATTTTTTCCATTCATTCCACCCGTAGGGATTTCAAAGAAGTGTTTGTTAAAGCGTTAAAAGCCATGAACCAAACCAACCAGCAACAAGGAGAATCACAACATTATTAAGTTTGATAGACAATATATTTTGAGTTTATTGCAAAATATGCATTTATATTCAAATATTTAAGTATTTTGAGAGCATAGATTTGACCGGATTACATCATTCACTGTGCTTCATGGGAGTGGGCGGAGCTTTTTGCTTGTTTCGACTTTCTGATTGGTGGAATTTTCTGTACGGCATCATGGGTAATGTAGTTTTTATCACAAACTAATTTAAAATAATGCAAGCTAACAGCTTCAAATAAAGGTCTGTGTTTAAAGGTGTATAATCTTGACTGTAGCTCAGTTCAGTTCAGTGTTGATTCAGTTTAGTTCAATAACTGTAAAGTTCATCAAATTTGAAATGTTCAAAGTGCACCATAGTGCAGTTATTCACTAAATAGTACAAATATTGTAAAACAATTGAAATGTTTAAAACAAGATTTGCTTTTCTCGGGTGTCACTGTCATGTCATTCCAGCGGCTGAAGCGCAAGAGATGCGTTTGTCAAATGATTCCTTTAACTTGTCTGAGTTCATGTCAAAATGATAAGAATAACACATCGCATCAATCAAACTGTTGATATTTTTGGTGTGGTTCAGATTCTGGTGGGAACGTCCCGGTGTCTTTTCCCCAAAACAAAGGCAGGAACTACAGAGGCACTCTCTGTCTCGTGTCGTCTGTGACAACAGTGGCGTGACGGAGGTTCCTCTTGATCCGTTCAGAGTAGAAACTTACCCGGAGGACTTTCTCTTCTGTGGGAACATCCCATCATTGGATCTGGAGGAATGGAAAGAGAAACCTGATGACGGTACGAAAGAGACATGCTATTTTTAGATTGAGATATTATAGATATATATTTTTTTTTCTTCATATTATTATATAATTTTAATATATAAGTATATTATATTGTATAAATATATTAATGTTATAATTTATCTTATTTTTTATAAAACAATTCTATTTTATTCCAGTGATCAAACCTGAATTTTCAGCATCATTTTCAGTGTCAATCAATTAAATTATAATATAATTATAAAATAAATATAAAATTATAAAATAATATCATTTTAATGTATACTATATAAAATTCATAATATATTTTATCTTATATAATTATATATTGTATATTATTTTATAAAACAATTATATTTTTATTCCAGTGATCAAAGCTGAATTTTCAGCATCATGTTCAGTGTCACATGATCCTTCAGAAATCAATTAAATTATATAATTATAAAATAAATATTATTTTATTAAATCAATTTAATCATAATCAATTTAATTATAAAATAATAAAATATAATTTTAATATATACTATATAAAATTCATAATATATTTTATCTCATATAATTATATATTTTTATATTATTTTATAAAACAATTATATTTTTATTCCAGTGATCAAAGCTGAATTTTTAGCATCATGTTCAGTGTCACATGATCCTTCAGAAATCAATTAAATGACAATATAATTATAAAATAAATATAAAATTATAAAATAATATAATTTTAATATATACTACATAAAATTCATAATATATTTTATCTTATATAATTATAAATTTTTATATTATTTTCTAAAACAATTCTATTTTATTCTAGTGATCAAAGTTGAATTTTAGCATCATGTTCAGTGTCACATGATCCTTCAGAAATCAATTAAATTAAAATATAATTATAAAATAAATATAAAATTATAAAATAATATAATTTTATTATATACTACATAAAATTCATAATATATTTTATCTTATATAATTATATATTTTTATATTATTTTCTAAAACAATTCTCTTTTTATTCTAGTGATCAAAGCTGAATTTTTAGCATCATGTTCAGTGTCACATGATCCTTCAGAAATCAATTAAATTACAATATAATTATAAAATAAATATAAAATTATATAATTTTAATATATACTACATAAAATTCATAATATATTTTATCTTATATAATTATATATTTTTATATTATTTTCTAAAACAATTCTATTTTTATTCTAGTGATCAAAGTTGAATTTTTAGCATCATGTTCAGTGTCACATGATCCTTCAGAAATCAATTAAATTACAATATAATTATATAATAAATATAAAATAATATAATTTTAATATATACTATATAAAATTCATAATATATTTTATCTTATATAATTATATATTTTTCTATTATTTTATAAAACAATTCTATTTTTATTCTACTAATCAAAGCTGAATTTTTAGCATCATGTTCAGTGTCACATGATCCTTCAGAAATCAATTAAATTACAATATAATTATAAAATAAATATAAAGTAATATAATTTTAATATATACTATATAAAATTCATAATATATTTTATCTTATATAATTATATATTTTATAAAACAATTCTATTTTTATTCCTGTGATCAAAGCTGAATTTTAGTTTTGATCAGCGTCCCATGATTCTTCACAAATCAATTTAATGTAGTCAAATCTTAAATCTCACTGACCTCAAACTTTTCAACAGCGGTGTATTTTACATCATGTAATCTTACGTAGTTTTTCACCATCTTTTATTTATAGTCTTAGGTGTAACAAATTATTCCACGTGGCCTCTCTCATTAATTTAACTCATAAGCGCTGCATGCATAATAATCATATAATAATTAGAAATAGTTTTGCATTTCAAAATAACTTTAAATGAAGTGAAGCATGTCACACCGCAGGACACTGCTTTAAATTTCATGTCAGCCTCCTTTATGTGTCCATGTGCAAACGCAGCTAAACACTGCTGTGGAAAGTCATGAATACCAAAGAGGCTCTAATTGAAGGAATTACACAGTCTCAATGAGGAATAAAAGGCATGCAGATTCACTCAGTATTATGAATGAGTTAAATCGCTCGTGCTCAAACTGCGGTCCCAGGTGAGACACTGAGCTTTGATTTTATCCCCAGAGTGGCAAATTGATGGTGTTAAATAATCTGTTTCTATGGCAATAGTGTTTTCGTCACCCAAACTTCTCAAACACGAATCTCTGTTTGAATCTCAATGAGAAATTTGCTGCTTTTTCCAAGTGTGAACGCTCTGCGGTATGTGTCATGTTCTGACAACTTTACTTACAATACACTGTTGTTCAGAAGTTTGGGATTTTTTATGAAATAAATTAAAACTTTTACTCAGCAAGGATGCTTTAATCAAAATGACTGTAGAGGCACTTCAAAAGATTTTCTTTCAGATAAACGATCTTGTGACATTGAAAATTCAGCTTTGATCACAGGAATAAATAACATTGTATAATTCATTCGCATAGAAGACAGCTATTTTAAATTGTAATTATATTTCACAATATTAGCTTGAACTTGTGATTAAATAAATGCAGCCTTGGAGAGCAGACGAGACTTCTTTCAAAAACTTTCAATGTGACCGATGTCGCTTTTTCAGCGACTAACGATGTTCTTCCTCAGTGTTTTTGTCGTGTTTTCCAGTACAAATATCAAAACAGTCTTGAATCAAGATACATTTACTTGAGACGCAAAATGACTGAAGATATTAAGTCTCTTTTTTTCTGAATAATGTATCAAAATGACGTGTTTTTTGCTGAGAACAAGAAAAATAATCTCAATATTGTGAGTTTTATTTAAAAATCAAAATTATGAGATATAAACTCACAATATTGAGAAAAGTCAGAATTATGAGATATAAACTGACAATATTGATAAAAGTCAGAATTATGAGATATAAACTGACAATATTGAGAAAAGTCAGAATTATGAGATATAAACTCACAATATTGAGAAAAGTCAGAATTATGGGATATAAACTGACAATATTGAGAAAAGTCAGAATTATGGGATATAAACTGACAATATTGAGAAAAGTCAGAATTATGAGATAAAAACTGACAATATTGAGAAAAGTCAGAATTATGAGATAAAAACTGACAATATTGAGAAAAGTCAGAATTATGAGATATAAACTCACAATATTGAGAAAAGTCAGAATTATGGATATAAACTCACAATATTGAGAAAAGTCAGAATTATGGGATATAAACTCACAATATTGAGAAAAGTCAGAATTATGAGATATAAACTGACAATATTGAGAAAAGTCAGAATTATGAGATATAAACTCACAATATTGAGAAAAGTCAGAATTATGAGATATAAACTCACAATATTGAGAAAAGTCAGAATTATGGGATATAAACTGACAATATTGAGAAAAGTCAGAATTATGAGATATAAACTCACAATATTGAGAAAAGTCAGAATTATGAGAAATAAACTCACAATATTGAGAAAAGTCAGAATTATGAGATATAAACTCACAATATTGAGAAAAGTCAGAATTATGGGATATAAACTGACAATATTGAGAAAAGTCAGAATTATGGGATATAAACTCACAATATTGAGAAAAGTCAGAATTATGGGATATAAACTGACAATATTGAGAAAAGTCAGAATTATGGGATATAAACTCACAATATTGAGAAAAGTCAGAATTATGAGATATAAACTGACAATATTGAGAAAAGTCAGAATTATGGGATATAAACTGACAATATTGAGAAAAGTCAGAATTATGGGATATAAACTCGCAATATTGAGAAAAGTCAGAATTATGAGATATAAACTCGCAATATTGAGAAAAGTCAGAATTATGGGATATAAACTGACAATATTGAGAAAAGTCAGAATTATGGGATATAAACTCGCAATATTGAGAAAAGTCAGAATTATGGGATATAAACTCGCAATATTGAGAAAAGTCAGAATTATGGGATATAAACTGACAATATTGAGAAAAGTCAGAATTATGGGATATAAACTCGCAATATTGAGAAAAGTCAGAATTATGAGATATAAACTCGCAATATTGAGAAAAGTCAGAATTATGGGATATAAACTGACAATATTGAGAAAAGTCAGAATTATGAGATATAAACTGACAATATTGAGAAAAGTCAGAATTATGGGATATAAACTGACAATATTGAGAAAAGTCAAAATTATGAGATATAAACTGACAATATTGAGAAAAGTCAGAATTATGAGATATAAACTGACAATATTGAGAAAAGTCAGAATTATGAGATATAAACTGACAATATTGAGAAAAGTCAGAATTATGAGATATAAACTCACAATATTGAGAAAAGTCAGAATTATGAGATATAAACTGACAATATTGAGAAAAGTCAGAATTATGAGATATAAACTGACAATATTGAGAAAAGTCAGAATTATGAGATATAAACTGACAATATTGAGAAAAGTCAGAATTATGAGATATAAACTCACAATATTGAGAAAAGTCAGAATTATGAGATATAAACTGACAATATTGAGAAAAGTCAGAATTATGGATATAAACTGACAATATTGAGAAAAGTCAGAATTATGGGATATAAACTCGCAATATTGAGAAAAGTCAGAATTATGAGATATAAACTCGCAATATTGAGAAAAGTCAGAATTATGGGATATAAACTGACAATATTGAGAAAAGTCAGAATTATGGGATATAAACTGACAATATTGAGAAAAGTCAAAATTATGAGATATAAACTGACAATATTGAGAAAAGTCAGAATTATGAGATATAAACTGACAATATTGAGAAAAGTCAGAATTATGAGATATAAACTGACAATATTGAGAAAAGTCAGAATTATGAGATATAAACTGACAATATTGAGAAAAGTCAGAATTATGGGATATAAACTGACAATATTGAGAAAAGTCAAAATTATGAGATATAAACTGACAATATTGAGAAAAGTCAGAATTATGAGATATAAACTGACAATATTGAGAAAAGTCAGAATTATGAGATATAAACTGACAATATTGAGAAAAGTCAGAATTATGAGATATAAACTGACAATATTGAGAAAAGTCAGAATTATGAGATATAAACTGACAATATTGAGAAAAGTCAGAATTATGAGATATAAACTGACAATATTGAGAAAAGTCAGAATTATGAGATATAAACTGACAATATTGAGAAAAGTCAGAATTATGGGATATAAACTCACAATATTGAGAAAAGTCAGAATTATGAGATATAAACTGACAATATTGAGAAAAGTCAGAATTATGAGATATAAACTGACAATATTGAGAAAAGTCAGAATTATGAGATAAAAACTGACAATATTGAGAAAAGTCAGAATTATGAGATATAAACTGACAATATTGAGAAAAGTCAGAATTATGGGATATAAACTGACAATATTGAGAAAAGTCAGAATTATGAGATATAAACTCACAATATTGAG
>CM074286.1:2750000-2760000 GCA_037194245.1 Opsariichthys bidens | reverse complement strand
GCGTTAGCAGTCGCACCTGTTGCGTGCGAATAGAAATGAATCTTTCTAATGAATATTAGCCAAGTCCCGCGGTAGACCCGGCGCAGACCGAGAGAAGCCGTTGAAATTCCGCGCCATGCCAGATGGAGAAACACGGGCAGGTTTGCATTAGCTTGGCCTCCTGACATCACGGGTCCCGACCCGTTCCGAACCCATCTACGCTGTTTATTCAGTCCGAAGCTCAAGCTGCCTATGAAATAGACGGCTGTCAGCTCAGATAATGTCCTCTGGAGGAGATCGAGTGCGTAAATGGATGTCACACCGAAGCCTGGTCCTCAGGGCATCAGTGGCACAAAAACAGCTTTAATAATAGGACACATTCATAGAAAAGAAAGGTTTGTTGGGGTTCTGTTGGAAACCATATTCTTGACTCAGTTTTAACGAACCGAGAGGATTCTACGTAAGGAGAAATGTCATAAATACTTTTCAGCGTTTAATTTCATATACATTACAAATTAAATCAAACCAAATCCATCAATGCACCTGAAAGGTTCTACATGTGAAGAGCCTGAAGGTTCTATTTAGAACCTTTTTTTCTAAGTAGTAACTGATTACATGTAATCAGATTCCAAAAATGAAATACTTGTCATTAGATTACATTTGAAACGCTCATAATCAGATAAAAAAATGCTTTTTCATTGATGACATGATTGCATATTGGCTACACTGATTTTCCTTTTGTGTTTTTTCTCTTTACGTTTCTTTTTACATGCAGGTAAACGGATTAAATGCATCTTTTAGTTTGTTTATTGTTTCTATTTCAAAAGAATTGTACATTTTTGTGATTTAAACTCGCAATATTGAGAAAAGTCAGAATTATGAGATATAAACTCACAATATTGAGAAAAGTCAGAATTATGGGATATAAACTCACAATATTGAGAAAAGTCAGAATTATGAGATATAAACTCAAAATATTGAGAAAAGTCAGAATTATGAGATATAAACTCAAAATATTGAGAAAAGTCAGAATTATGAGATATAAACTCGCAATAATGAGAAAAGACAGAATTATGGGATATAAACTCACAATATTGAGAAAAGTCAGAATTATGAGATATAAACTCAAAATATTGAGAAAAGTCAGAATTATGAGATATAAACTCACAATATTGAGAAAAGTCAGAATTATGAGATATAAACTCACAATAATGAGAAAAGACAGAATTATGGATATAAACTCACAATATTGAGAAAAGTCAGAATTATGAGATATAAACTCACAATAATGAGAAAAGTCAGAATTATGAGATATAAACTCACAATATTGACAAAAGTCAGAATTATGGGATATAAACTGACAATATTGACAAAAGTCAGAATTATGGGATATAAACTGACAATATTGACAAAAGTCAGAATTATGGGATATAAACTGACAATATTGACAAAAGTCAGAATTATGGGATATAAACTGACAATATTGAGAAAAGTCAGAATTATGGGATATAAACTGACAATATTGACAAAAGTCAGAATTATGGGATATAAACTCACAATATTGAGAAAAGTCAGAATTATGGGATATAAACTCACAATATTGAGAAAAGTCAGAATTATGAGATATAAACTGACAATATTGAGAAAAGTCAGAATTATGGGATATAAACTGACAATATTGAGAAAAGTCAGAATTATGGGATATAAACTCACAATATTGAGAAAAGTCAGAATTATGGGATATAAACTCACAATAATGAGAAAAGACAGAATTATGGGATATAAACTCACAATATTGAGAAAAGTCAGAATTATGGGATATAAACTGACAATATTGACAAAAGTCAGAATTATGGGATATAAACTGACAATATTGAGAAAAGTCAGAATTATGAGATATAAACTGACAATATTGAGAAAAGTCAGAATTATGAGATATAAACTCACAATAATGAGAAAAGACAGAATTATGGGATATAAACTCACAATATTGAGAAAAGTCAGAATTATGGGATATAAACTGACAATATTGACAAAAGTCAGAATTATGGGATATAAACTGACAATATTGAGAAAAGTCAGAATTATGAGATATAAACTGACAATATTGAGAAAAGTCAGAATTATGGGATATAAACTCACAATATTGAGAAAAGTCAGAATTATGGGATATAAACTGACAATATTGAGAAAAGTCAGAATTATGGGATATAAACTGACAATATTGAGAAAAGTCAGAATTATGGGATATAAACTCACAATATTGAGAAAAGTCAGAATTATGGGATATAAACTCACAATATTGAGAAAAGTCAGAATTATGAGATATAAACTCACAATATTGAGAAAAGTCAGAATTATGGGATATAAACTCACAATATTGAGAAAAGTCAGAATTATGGGATATAAACTCACAATTGTGAGGGGAAAAACTAATAGTGAGAAAAAGTCACAGTGACGAGTGAATAATAAAATGACTCACAAAACATGAAAACAGTCGTGGATCATCAGGTCATGACAGGACAGTTCAGTTGACAGTTGGGCAATTTCTTTTTATAAATTCAGTCATTTTGTCTTGTTCAGGACAGAAGTAAATAAAAATAACAACATTATTATGATCCTCTTAAAAGTATTAAAATGTCGATGAAACTGAACTCGTCTTTTTCAGACGGTCAGAGTCAGAGAATCACCAATCGCTGTTTAAATGACATTAAAACTCAAAGTAATCACTTTGTAAACACTGTAATCTGATTACCACCCATTTCAAATGAAACACAGTTACTCAAATTTTGTATTTTAAATACATGACTAAGTTACTTGTATTTCGTTACTCCACAACCCTGAATATAATATACTAATGCATGTGATAATCTGCAGAATTTCTTCTTAAATAGTTGATTTTTTCTCCGTAGACTCTGACTGCGAGACGAGCGGCGGTTTCTCCGAGATGCCGTCGACGGCACCAGGACTGTGACGTACCGCACAATGACACACGTCAAGACAAAAAAGACCCACGTGCCCATAACTACAGGACGCCCATACAGGTCTGATGAATCAGGACTCTCATTATGTTCGAATATAATACACTGATCCGCATGGAGCGCATACACATCCTAATTAGCGATGGATTAATATTCTTTACACAGACCTGCCTCAACGGCACAAAAGCGCTGATCAGCATATCATTTCAAAGCAATTATGAATACGAGCTCAACTCTGAACCCATGCAGCTCCATGTAAAGCGCATTCGCTGTATGTTGACTAATGCACGTTCACTGTCTAAAATTTCACGTTCACAAAACTAAAATATAAATGCAATAAATGTCCCAGTTTTTTTTATTGCTTTTAGATCTGAATAATACATGCACATTTTTTTATTGCATCTCCTACATTGTGAGCAAATAAGTATATTTGAGCTTTCACAGCAAACGGTGCACACAAATTAAGTAGACTACTGAGTTAGTACACACTAAGTAGTAACCACGCCATATGAATACTAGATGAGCCGAGTGTTCAAACTGAAAGTCCTTTCTTTGCTATTGAACGAGTACAAATCTATTCATGTAGGCTACATTTACATTTAAAACCTGAAATTAAACTCTTTGGTGAGGACGGACTCCTCCGGTTTTGACACAAATAGGCATCACATTTGCACTCAGCCATATCTTGTCTTGGTTTTGTTTTAGATAATGGAATACAAAAGCAATCAGTTCTGGAAAACGAGATGGCCGGAATTAAATAAAAATGGAGCCTTTTAGGCAATCCACTGCAATTTCTGACGTGTTGACCAATTACGCCGCTCTCCTGTTCGCCGTAATTCAAAGCAGCGTTTGTAGCGTGGAGCTCTTAGAGCAATCTCAGCGTTTCCACACGCTTAATTAGAGCAGATCTGTTATTCAGGATGAATGTGTTTGTGTATGTGGATCGCTGATAACACGCATTAAAAAAACGCACAGCAATCTGCTAATGCCGGAGACTGTATGGGTCACTCCGCATTACTGTACGACAAGAATCCTCCTACCTGATCTAAGAGGGCAAATTTATGTGGATTTATTCATTACCTGTAATGTAAAGTTCATAAACACAAGCATGAATTTACATAATTGTTCTGGCACGTCAGTTCATTATGATATATTACCAAGGTTACTTTTAAAATGTATTTCACTGATTCCAAAATACATGCTTTAAAAAGACATTTGTAACGTATTTCGTTACATTACTCGAGTTTAGTCACTTCATCTAAATACTTTAGAATTCTTTGGAATACTAATAATTATGTAACACACACAAATAAGGTTTTTATCTCCAAATCTGACTTTTTTCTCAGGATTGCATGATATAAAGTTGCAATTCTTATAAGTTATAAAATCAAAATTATGAGATATAAACTCGCAATATTGAGAAAAGTCAGAATTATGAGATATAAACTGACAATATTGAGAAAAGTCAGAATTATGAGATATAAACTGACAATATTGAGAAAAGTCAGAATTATGAGATATAAACTGACAATATTGAGAAAAGTCAGAATTATGAGATATAAACTGACAATATTGAGAAAAGTCAGAATTATGAGATATAAACTGACAATTTTGAGAAAAGTCAGAATTATGAGATATAAACTCAATATTGAGAAAAGTCAGAATTATGAGATATAAACTGACAATATTGAGAAAAGTCAGAATTATGAGATATAAACTCACAATATTGAGAAAAGTCAGAATTATGAGATATAAACTGACAATATTGAGAAAAGTCAGAATTATGAGATATAAACTCGCAATATTGAGAAAAGTCAGAATTATGAGATATAAACTCACAATATTGAGAAAAGTCAGAATTATGAGATATAAACTCACAATATTGAGAAAAGTCAGAATTATGAGATATAAACTGACAATATTGAGAAAAGTCAGAATTATGAGATATAAACTCGCAATATTGAGAAAAGTCAGAATTATGAGATATAAACTCACAATATTGAGAAAAGTCAGAATTATGAGATATAAACTCACAATATTGAGAAAAGTCAGAATTATGAGATATAAACTCACAATATTGAGAAAAGTCAGAATTATGAGATATAAACTGACAATATTGAGAAAAGTCAGAATTATGAGATATAAACTCAATATTGAGAAAAGTCAGAATTATGAGATATAAACTCACAATATTGAGAAAAGTCAGAATTATGAGAAATAAACTCACAATATTGAGAAAAGTCAGAATTATGAGATAGAAACTCGCAATATTGAGAAAAGTCAGAATTATGAGATAGAAACTCACAATATTGAGAAAAGTCAGAATTATGAGAAATAAACTCACAATATTGAGAAAAGTCAGAATTATGAGATATAAACTCACAATATTGAGAAAAGTCAGAATTATGAGATATAAACTCGCAATATTGAGAAAAGTCAGAATTATGAGATATAAACTAACAATATTGAGAAAAGTCAGAATTATGAGATATAAACTGACAATATTGAGAAAAGTCAGAATTATGAGATATAAACTGACAATATTGAGAAAAGTCAGAATTATGAGATATAAACTCACAATTTTGATAAAAGTCAGAATTATGAGATATAAACTCACAATATTGAGAAAAGTCAGAATTATGAGATATAAACTGACAATATTGAGAAAAGTCAGAATTATGAGATATAAACTCACAATATTGAGAAAAGTCAGAATTATGAGAAATAAACTCACAATATTGAGAAAAGTCAGAATTATGAGATAGAAACTCGCAATATTGAGAAAAGTCAGAATTATGAGACATAAACTCACAATATTGAGAAAAGTCAGAATTATGAGATATAAACTGACAATATTGAGAAAAGTCAGAATTATGAGATATAAACTCACAATATTGAGAAAAGTCAGAATTATGAGATATAAACTGACAATATTGAGAAAAGTCAGAATTATGAGATATAAACTCACAATATTGAGAAAAGTCAGAATTATGAGATATAAACTGACAATATTGAGAAAAGTCAGAATTATGAGATATAAACTGACAATATTGAGAAAAGTCAGAATTATGAGACATAAACTCACAATATTGAGAAAAGTCAGAATTATGAGATATAAACTGACAATATTGAGAAAAGTCAGAATTATGAGATATAAACTCACAATATTGAGAAAAGTCAGAATTATGAGATATAAACTCACAATATTGAGAAAAGTCAGAATTATGAGATATAAACTCACAATATTGAGAAAAGTCAGAATTATGAGATATAAACTCACAATATTGAGAAAAGTCAGAATTATGAGATATAAACTCACAATATTGAGAAAAGTCGGAATTATGAGATATAAACTGACAATATTGAGAAGTCAAAATTATGATATAAACTCAATATTGAGAAAAGTCAGAATTATGAGATATAAACTCAATATTGAGAAAAGTCAGAATTATGAGATATAAACTCACAATATTGAGAAAAGTCAGAATTATGAGATATATAAGAAAAGTCAGAATTGCAAGCAAAGAAGTTGAGACATAAACTCGCAATTGCAAGAAAAAAAGTCAGTATTGCAAGTTTTTATCATGTAATTCTGACTTTATAACTTGCAATTAGGAATTTATATCTCCCAATTCTGATTTTATAAAACGCAGTTGTGAGTTTAAATCTTGGATTTTTAAAAAAAAAAAAAAAAAAAGTCAGAATTGTGAGATTCAAACTCACAATTACCAGGGAAAAAAAGTCGAATTATGAGAGTTGCAATTACCGTTTTTACAATTACAAGGGACTCAAATAACTGTCGCAAAACATGAAAACAGTCGTGGATCATCCAGTGATGTTTACATCGCTGTTTAAATGACATTAAAACTCAAAGTAATCACTTTGGTAATCTAAAACACTTTTCAGATGGAACTGTAATCTGATTACCACCCATTTAAAATGAAATACAGTTACTCAAATTTTCTATTTTAAATACGCAACTAAGTTACTCGTATTTCGTTACTCCCCGACCCTGTGTATTACCAGCGATATTCATCATATATCTGTTTTTACAGCGCTCTGAATGGGATATTTAATGCAAAATGATAAAAAGATTGGATGGTGAAAAGTAACAGGTAGAATTTATTAGAAATTGAACAAGTTACATTGTGATTTAATGTTTAACGTGCACTGATGAATCTTTCACATCAACACTAGGGTTGCAAAATTCTGGGAATTTTCAAGGCTGGAAACTTTCCAATGGGAACTAATGGGAATATATGAGAATAAACTGGGAATTTGCTAAATTGTAGCCTATAATGGGGAACTTAAATGTTGTTGGAAAAGATCTTGCAGCATAATCTTGGTTAAAACAACCAGATTTAATGCAATTTGAATAAAACACGAGTCTGACGGGGAAGAGAAGAATGTATTGAATAAAGACGTTATTTTTGTGTTGTAATGGGTTGAACCACTGCAGTCACATGGACTATTTTAACAATGTCTTTAGTCCTTTCCTGGACCTCGAATGACAGTAATTATGTTGTTTTTGGGGGGATTTCGTCAAATATATCTTAATTTGTGTTCCAAAGATGAACGAAGGTCATCAAGAAATTTCATTTTTGGGTGAACTAACCCTTTAAGTTCCCGAGGAAAGTTTCCAGAAATTTGCCAAGATCATTCATTTAAAGAAATTTCCAATTAATTCCACAGATTAAGTTCCCATGGAAAGTTTACAAAAACTTTGCCAAGATCATTAATTCAAACAAAATCATATTATGCCCTTTTACAAAGTCTTGATGTCTCTACTAGAACAGGTTTTCCTGCTTGAACGTTCGTTATTCTCCATTGTTGCGGCTCCTCTCTTCCCAGTCTGTCAGTAACGCTCACTTTAGTTCCTGTCTCTATGAAGCCCCTCCTTCTGAAAAGCACACTGTGCTCTGATTGGTCGGCTGGAGCGGTGTGTTGTGATTGGTGTTTGGGAAATGTCCCGCCCCCTTGCCGAGTTTCAACACACTACTGACGAACTCAACCAGGCCCCGCCCCTTTATTCTGCATACGAATTATTCACATGAGGAATATTGTGAAGAAAACGAGTTCAGAAACACTGATATGGAGAATAATAATACGCTTTTTCATGCTCAAACAGCAACATTACACACTAAAGAGAGAATTCTGAAGCCCAAAGTATCAAAGCCTGCAAAATGTAAAATCGACCTTCTAGTACAGATATTATGGGAGATTTTCTCGTAAAAGGGAGAGATGCTTGCAGTGGTGTTGCGCTATAGTGTTTTGAAAATTCGCCCTCAGGATCCTACACACGCTCCTAAACAACTTCTCGCCTCACACAGTTGAGATGGGAGAGAAGAGCAACAAAAGCTCCTCGTGATCGCCTCTGACTCATCTCAACAAACAAACACATGCCTCTGCGTCGATGACCGGTCCACACCGCACCTCATTCTGGCCAAAAACACCCACATGAAGAGAAAGAAGAGGCGCTTCGCTTGTCACATGACCACAATCTTGTCTTTATGTGCCGGTTGGGGCAGATGAAAAAAAAAAAATGATTGTACAGAATATACAGCTGCTAAGATCTTCTTCTTCTTAAGCATATTAACGTTTAAACATGATTTTATTTCCCAGCGGTCCGGTTAAAACCCGTGCGCTCAACTCTCAGAAGCTGTGGTGCGGTTGATGTTATTAAATCAAGTGCTTAACAGTTTTTGAAACTGGCAGTGGGGGAAGAAGCATCGACATTCATTTGTGTTATACCACGGGGCTGTTGAATGCTCAAATCTGATTGGTTGACGAACGCACGGCTAAAGTATTTCCCGGCAGGTCTGACCGCATTGCAGTTCCATATCACTGCGCCAAATGAGCCTACAACGGAGCCAAATCCCACAACGACACCGACCGAGCAAATAAATATCGTAAAACAACAAATTATCTCAATGTTTTTTTTCCACAGTATGACGTTTTATTATCTACGTTTATTATGTTCATATCTTTCAATTCTGAGAAAAAAATTCAGAATTGCGAAAATCACGAAATTCTGACTTTAAATCACAAAATTCCGACTTTATATCACGAAATTCTGACTTTAAATCACAAAATTCCGACTTTATATCACAAAATTCTGACTTTATATCACAAAATTCTGAC
This sequence comes from Opsariichthys bidens, assembly GCA_037194245.1. Lineage (NCBI taxonomy): Eukaryota > Metazoa > Chordata > Actinopteri > Cypriniformes > Xenocyprididae > Opsariichthys > Opsariichthys bidens. The sequence goes on along the minus strand of CM074286.1, from coordinate 2,750,899 downwards.
TTTAAATCACAAAATTCCGACTTTAAATCAGAAAATTCCGACATTATATCACGAAATTCTGACTTTAAATCACAAAATTCTGACTTTATATCAGAAAATTCTGACTTTAAATCACAAAATTCCGACTTTAAATCAGAAAATTCAGACATTATATCACGAAATTCCGACTTTAAATCACAAAATTCTGACTTTATATCACAAAATTCTGACTTTAAATCACGAAAATCTGACTTTAAATCACAAAGTTCCGACTTTAAATCAGAAAATTCCGACATTATATCACGAAATTCTGACTTTATATCACAAAATTCTGACTTTAAATCAGAAAATTCCGACATTATATCACAAAATTCCGACTTTATATCACAAAATTCTGACTTTAAATCACAAAATTCCGACTTTAAATCAGAAAATTCCGACATTATATCACGAAATTCCGACTTTAAATCACAAAATTCTGACTTTATATCACAAAATTCTGACTTTATATCACAAAATTCTGACTTTAAATCACAAAATTCCGACTTTAAATCAGAAAATTCCGACATTATATCACGAAATTCTGACTTTATATCACAAAATTCTGACTTTATATCATGAAATTCCGACTTTATATCACGAAATTCTGACTTTAAATCACAAAATTCTGACTTTAAATCAGAAAATTCCGACATTATATCACGAAATTCTGACTTTATATCACGAAATTCTGACTTTAAATCACGAAATTCTGACTTTATATCACAAAATTCTGACTTTAAATCACAAAAATCCGACTTTAAATCACAAAATTCCGACTTTGAATCAGAAAATTCCGACATTATATCATGAAATTCCTACTTTAAATCACAAAATTCTGACTTTAAATCACAAAATTCTGACTTTAAATCACAAAATTC
>CM074286.1:2725000-2745000 GCA_037194245.1 Opsariichthys bidens | reverse complement strand
CGATCGCTTTCGGCTCGGAGCCGTTGTTTGCTTTCCGGGCGTATCGTTTTTGACCCCCTCTTATTATGGCCTCATCAAAAGTGTGCCAATCTATCAAAGAAAAGGTTAAATGATGGACTGGTTGAAGTGATAATTGCACGATTGCCTTCTTCCTCTTGCCAAGAAAGTGGCAGAATATATATCAGCGTGTTTGCGTGTGTTAAAATGTCAGATCGTAATCATCAGCCGAGTGGAATAATGATGAAGTGCTTGTGTCTTAATTGAAATTTCACCTCGTGAGTGGCGTGCCGGCTGTATTTTTAGTCCTCTGCACTTGAGCTCCGCGTCGGCCCACACACTGCCCTGACAAGAGCGCGCTGTGTGTTTTTCTCCGCCGAAAATCTCCATATCCGTCCCTGCGGTACGGGAGAAAGAACCCGCACTACTTCAGCTCTCGCTGCACTGCTGTGAATTTACTGTACTGAAATGCTGCATTCGCTAAAATCTGAATCCCAAAATGCAATGCACCCCACATAACCTGGGTATATTTTAAAATGTATATTAATATAAATGCATATCATTAGCTCAGCTAAACGTGCAACATAATAAAATAAAATCATTCATTTTGATGCTTTTTGTACTTATTTTGTGTCCCAATAAAAACTTGAATCATAATGAGGTCTACTGTTTAACTGTTCGGTTTGGTCAAAAAATGACCAAAAAAAAAAATTAACGTTTTGAAATTGTACATTTTTATTTATTTATTTGTTACACTTGGTGACTTTTGTGGCATTAGCTATGTGAACGCACAAAAAAAAAAAAAAAATCGTGGACATTCCTGTTCATTTTTTTTACATTTTGATGCAACAAAATGTCCTTCTCTGTGACTGCAGTAAAATTAGTGCAAAAACTGACACTTCAAATCAACATTTCAAACAAATTTCGACAAAATGTAGTCTTTGTGAATGTCTAATATAAATCCAAACCCACACCTTAAGTTTTTATGTCACTTTATGAAGACTTCTAGTGGTTACATCATGGCATTACATGCGTTTTTCTTTTTTAACTCCCACCAGATGGCACTAATCTGCCTTCAAAAACTGGATTTCAAATGCCTAGTCTCTAGTTCAACATGAAATGCTGCTTTAAATGAAAAATTATTTTAAAATGTATTAGAAAAACATTGTGTATTATTTTCAATGGGCAAATATAACTAATAAAATATTGCATAGTCATAAATCATAAAAAACCCTCAAAATTTTAAATAATAAAAAAATATTATTGAACAAAAATGTATTTCATTGGTTTTCCTAAACTTACATTTCAGTGCTTCGGTCACTTTTGACCGGGAAGGAGCAAAGTGTGACCCCGAAACTATCTAGTTTACTGCGATTGGAAGCGCAGATCGGTTGAATTGCATTGTGGGATACAGTATTACAAATTTTACAAGCCTAACTTTCACAACTACCTAACTGAGTTCACACAGAATGTATTTTTGCTGTTAAAAACACGAGACACAGGTCAATGGACCCGTTTTTAAAAATAAAAAATGTAAAAATTTCGCGTCACGCAAAACTAATTAATTTAACAACATAAGATGTAACACATAATGTACATACCTGATCAGAAAAACTATTAAGAAACTAATTAAATTAATTATATTTGAGGGCGTGACACCGTTTTCAATTCAAAGTTACGAGTTTTGCCCGTTACAAATGGTGTTTTGGTGGCCTAAAAACGCAAACTTTTGAAAACGTATTTCAAAGTGCACGTTTTTGAAAACGATACTGTTATTAAACTACAAATACACAAATTCATGAAAACGCGAGTATAACGACGTTTAGGCACATTGATTCTTTACAAAGTGTCATCGCCATCTACTGGCCTGGCAGCAGAATGCAGCGTTTTTAGCCGTTTTCATGCATCCGCGTGAACGCAGATCGTTTTGACAACGTTGTCATCTGTACGCAGAAAACGCAAAAGGAAAAACTTCCATTTTTAGTACATTGTTGTCGTGTAAATGCAACCTTAAGGGTGCGTTCGCACTTGTCATGTTTGGTTCGATTAAAACGCAAAGCAGATGTGATTTTGCAGGACAATTTGCGACATAAATTTACTACTATTATTATGCTACGTAAATATTGATTTACATTCGTTGGCAAATGCCAACACTACAATGTTGATCTTCTGTCAACATTAAATCCTGGAGAGAAGAGAATTCTAGACTCACTAGTTCACATGCAGTAGAAGCGCACGTATGAAGCCTGTAATATCTGAGCGCGTCCAGTTTTGCATGAGAAGGGAATCCGCCTGCGAGCGCAATAGATGCACTTTCGACATCCATGGCATTGACACATGTTCGCTTGCCAATCAGGATGGACGATTACATGCTTTAAATCATCAGCTTTGAGCAGCTCTTGAGGTTCTTATCCAGTATGATAGAAGAAGTCCTTGCTGGTTTAGGCCTGCACTTGTCACGCTAGAAAGTGACGACCGCACAAATTGATTTTTTTTTAAATTTATTATATTTCTTACCGTGATTTCAGGGATGAAAAAAAAAACTATTTTACAGACATAACTGAAATGCGGGACAAAGCTCCCAATTTGCTCCCAATTGCAAAATGCGGTCACCCAAGACCAGTAATTCTTAAAGTGTGGTCCGCCATCGCTCTAGTGGACGCTACGAAAAGACTAGGCACCTAAACATTAGGCACCGGGTGGGTGTGTGGGGTGTGTGTGTGTGTGTGTGTGGGGGGGGGGGGGGGTGTGTGTTTTTTTTAATAACGAAAAATGGATCATATCATTGCATTTGTGTGTGAATAATTAGTTTTTGACTTGAAACAGTTGCATATTAAACTTAAATTTAGTCTATCCTTCCTATTTTGTTGGGTTTTTGTTGGAGTGGGATTCTGTTAGGTGGAACCTAAGAGGGGTGTTTGTTTGGGTTGATTTCAAATATCAACAATTTCTCTGAAATCACTCACTGCACCTTCAAATGAAAAATATCCCACAGCGTCAGTTTTCGGAAGTGAAAAAGAACATTTAAGAGTGTCTCACTGTAAAAAAAAAAAAAAAAATGCAGCCTTTGAATCTGGCAAGATCAAGGATAATTATGATTTTTACCTTTCGGAAGCGGCAGCTCGGCAGGTTCGGGAACAGCGTGAGCTCGACAGGGTCGCACACTCCCCCTTCATCACGGTCCCGCTTCAGCGAGAGATCGGGTCGCTCCCCTCCTCAGCGATCGCCACACGCCGCCGCTCTCATCCTTTCATTACGGCCTGTGATTACGTTTCAGATTTATGAAATATTCCCCACAGTCAGAGGGATATTTAACCTCGGGCGCTGCTCGACAGGCGCGGTTAATTCTCCATATTTAACCCAATTGTTGAATATGCTGAAGATGTCTGGAGAAATCTACCTCACCCCTATTTCCTCTGAAAAGAATCAGTTTCATCAGCGTAAGGGGTCAGGATGCGAAACAATCCTCATCTTCTTCTGTATTATTTATTAGACTACAAGAATTGCGGTATGACCGCGGGCTACAGCGTGTTCAGTACAGTGTTATGATGAAACATAACTGAGCTGGATGTGTAACAGAAAACAGCGTTTGTGAGAAACGCAATCAAAACAGGAAGTTCTCTCGCTGTGAACCTCCCGGATGATTGTGAATCACGAACAACCGACGTGATTACAGCGAACAAACGAGACGCTGACAGAGTTCATACACAGTGCACAATAAGATCATGTCTCTCTGGCGTGCATTAGTGAGCAAAACCAGGCAAGCGCAGCAAACTTCATAAATGAAGGCTATTTCCAGTTTAATGTCGTCTATATGGAGCGCGTCTGCAGCATGTGGATGATTAACACGGACAAAGTCAACTTTCATCAGTTTAAATGCATGAACCAACTCGGCTAACATAAAACAATCTTTTAAAAGGGACCTATGAAGCCTCTTTCACAAGAAGTAATGTAACTCTCTGTGAAGTTTCAGCTCAGATCATTTATTATAGCTTGTCAAATTCGCCTCTATTTGTGTGTGTCGCTTTAAATGCAAATGAGCTGCTGCTCCCGCACCCTTTCCAGAAGAGGGCGGAGCTTTAACAGCTCAACAGCAACAACAAAGCTGGAGAATCTCACGCAGACGGTGTTCATCCTTACATTGTTCAAACCGGAGTGATGGAAGAGACTCGGGAAGAAGTTCCAACTTTTAGACGTTTCTGAACGGTTAGTGGATAAATTGATGTGGAGTTGATCAACTCGTCTCTAGCACGTGTCGTCACGTTCGTCTTTTTTCCTTGAATCGACCCTCGTTTGTGAAGCGGTCCGGCGTAAAATGACGGCATCAACAACACTCGACTACAACAACTCTTCCTCTTCTCTAAAGCGGCCCGACATGGCCACGCCCCCTTTGATGAGTGTTCTCGGGGGCGGGGTTTAAAGTGACAGGAGAATAAAGAGCAAAGAAACAATTTACCACTTCATTTATGAAAACATTGACCTGCAATCCACTAGGAGAGCAAGACTGGTAGTTGTTCTTTGGATAATATTATATAGCAAATATAAAGGTAACTTATGGCCTAGTGGTGAGGGAGTCGGGCTTGTAATCTGAAGGTTGCCGGTTCGATTCCCACGCCGGCAGGAATTGAAAGTGGGGATTGTGAATGAACAGCACTCTCTCCACCTTCCATACCATGACTAAAGTGTCCTTGAGCGAGACACCTGACCCCTAATTGCTCCCCTTGTAAGTCGCTTTGGATAAAAGCGTCTGCTAAATGATGAAAAAAAAAAACATTTTCGCACAATCAAAGCACTTTATTCGCTTCATAAAACTGATGTTACACCACTGGAGTACTTTAGTGATGTCTTTACCATCCTTCTAGACCTTGAAATTGCATTGCTCCCAAAAAAAGGGACTCGGATTTCATCAAAAACATCTTCATTTGTGTTCTGAAGATGAACGAAGGTCATTGGAACGACATGAGGGAGAGGAATTACTGACAGAAATGTCATTTTTGGGTCCACTAACCCTTTAATATTCTAATGACATTAAAATGTCCAGGTGGAAGAGCTTATGTTTATGCATCACCAACGTAATGCATTTGCTCCATATACTGGAGAATCTTACGGTTTCTGAACTACGTGTATTAAGCACAGCATGCAAATTGTCAGCAATAGTATGCATGAAAACGAGCTACTGTACATGTGCCAAAATGTGCACCCGCATTTAGAGACAAATGAAGCGGAAGTTAACTTTTAAAGTCATTCGGTTAGACCGGCGTCCTTGTACACTTGCATGGACAAAATAACAACAAGTTTTCTGCAGCCATTAGATTGCAAACAACCAGGAATCTTCCTTTAGGTGCAGCGCAGCTGTTCTTCTTTCAGCCGCGTGCATTCACACATTTCAGTGGGAGGAAGAAAAACACAAGCATATGAATCATAAAAAGCAGATGTTCAAACACAGAGATCATAAACACACTTTGCATTTACAGTCAATTAACTCATAACCTGCTTCCACAATTGTACGACTAATTCCGCAACGGTGTTTGTTACAGCATACTGACCGCTCACGCGTGGAAGTGTGTGTTTGTTACGGCACACAGAGTCAACCGACACTAATTGAGAATGAGTGTGTGTGGCTCGCTTTACACGACCATCTTCCTGCAGACTTCATGCAGGATTTGATGTGTCAATAGAAAGGTCGTGTCTCTCACAGCACAGCGGCCGAGTGTGAAGAGACGTTTCACTCGGATCATTTGCCTCAGTGTTTTATGTGGAGAGGTCGGCAGACATTTGAACCTGTCTGGGTGATGAAACCGCCAGCAATCGCACGCTTTTAAAGAAGATTCGTTCGATCGTCGTTACAGTGGTCAGAGCGGTTTCGCGTGAGACGCGTCGTTCGAGCTCGCGACTTTTCATTTCCTGCAATGGTGTCTGTAATTGAATTCAGAATAAGATATAAACAAACAATGAGGATTTGTAATTACCAACAAGTTAGTGTGCAAATAAGTCAAGAAAGTATTCAACAATATCGAAAGCAATTTTCTGTGTTCAATACTACGCATCTCTGATTATCCCACAGATAATTCGTTCAAATCATCCCTCAGTTTGACAAAGAAACAAAAAATCCTGTTTGTCACTTACAAAAATAGATGGACTGTGAGGGAAAACATGGTAGCATGATTGGACGCGAGTGATAATGAGCGTCAGCTGCGCGCTACACCGGTCTCGTGTCTCTCACGGAGAAGCGACGACAGTGAAGGACGAGAGAGGACCAGGCCGGGACTTTATGTTGTGTTGTATTATGTTTGTTACTACTTTTGTTTTGTTGTTTGTTTATTTTATTATTAAAGTTATGTTGAACGTTCGCCGGTTCCCCCCTCCTTCTTCCCGTTCTTAAGAACTGTGTTACAATGATTAAATGTGACTAAAATAAACATTACATGTGTTAAGTCTCATCTTAAAGCTGCGTTCACACTGCCAGAAACATGATCCCAGTCATTCCAATGGACTCGATTTCTCGATTTTATGAAAAATCGGGTCTCCTTTAGGACCCAGGCGGTAATGCCCGATCAGAAGTTATCGGGATGTCTTGACTAATTGACTATTGTATGATGTTTAGTGCACAAACAACATGCTTGAAACATAAAATGAATAATATGTATAATAAAACAAACTGGACACACAACCATACCTTTATTTTTTTTTTTTTTTAATAAGAATAAGAATTAAAAAAAGTAATTTAATATTAATTTTACAAAGTACTAGCAATGTGGTATGGTATATAATATCACTATTATACATTTTTAATAAATTAAATGTCATGCTAAGCAGGGCTGCACGATGTATCGGAAAAACAACACTGAAATCGTGATTATTTTTTATGCGCAGCTTGTCAGTGAAGTGCGGCTCCAAATGCCGATCCATCTGAAAGCTGTGAGTTTGAGTCGCTTAAAAACGCGCATTTGAGATGTCTTTCCAGACATTTTGTCCAACAAAAGACAACATTTAATAACATGTTTTTACTCCAAACTCACTTCTTACACAGAATCAGTCGTGTGTTTATTAGTCATGTTTAATGAAAGCGTTTCAATCTTGTTTATTCAGCTACGGCGACATGACGCGTGTTATCTTCTTCTGCGGCAGGGCGTATTTGGAGCTCCTGCGCAAAAGCGCCCTCTGGCTTTCAGATGGAGAAGCATTTACTACTGATCACAGAGCCGTACAGCTCTGACAAGCTGCGCATTAAATAATCACAACCTTTGCCAAATCGCGATAAATCGTGACGCCCTAATTTTCAAATACTTACGATAATCATTAACCGAGAGTTTGGGGAGACACAGTTTTGGGGGAGACCACCTTCCATAAACAAATTACAAAAAAAAAAAAACGGAACTGGCGAACAGAAAAGGTGTAAGATGTACAGATTTTTGAAGAATATGGAAGGCGGAAGCTGGATATTTTACTTCATAACTTGTTAAATATGGATTTTTTTTTTTTTTTACACAAACGCATCGCTTCGCTTCAGAAGGCCTTTACTATCCCTCTGGAGGCGTGTGGAATATGTTTATGATGGATGGAGACTCGTTTGGCAGCTCATTACTGCCATTATAAAGCTCAGGATATTTATTAATATTTCTCAGATCGTGTTCATCAGAAACAGAAAGTCATGTACAGCTACTATGGCTTGAGGGAGAGTAAAGCTTGGAAGTGAACTAAGACTAATAAATGGCTTACTAACCGTGATTTTGGTTTCGGTGGTAATCAGAGAGTCTCGGCTTCATCTGTAATGAACCTTGAATTTTCATGTACATGCAGTCACCGAGCTAACGGACTTTATCCAAAGCCATTCAAAAATAAGGAACACCACAAGCATTTCAGAGTGTCTACGATAAAATGGATTTTCTATCAATCAGCACATGTGCAACTAAGTATTTTGCATCACCTTTATAATATATCAGTATGAAACACAGCGACTCAAATACATTCATATTTTGCCGTTCATATTTCACAGCTAAATTCCCCTTTGGAGGATATTTAAAGTCAACATGAAACTGCATTCACAATCCATTTTACTCTGGTGACGGCATAATGCATTCCCAAAATATCCCTCTGAATATACAAAAATAAATACCGCACGGTAACAGGTTGGCGTTCCGTACCAGAATACAGCGATCACAGCTTTACAACCAGGATTAATCAAGTTATTATACTTTGAAAAAGATAATAATATGCACTGATGAATCGTTCAGGAACGTGTATCAAAACATATATAAATATAGAGTCAATTTTAATTTCATGCTTTGACTTTAAAAGTAACTGGGCTTGTAAAACAAAGAAATCATAAAACATCTGTGTGCTCATATACAATATTAATAACTCTTTCAACACATATAAAATGTAAATAAATAGCAAGCTGACGTTACTAAAAACAGATTCTACGCCTACAGGAGTAAAAAAAGAGTGTTTGCGGGAACGTTCTCACGGCGCGATCTCCAGAGTTTGACCGGTCAGCAGTCTGTCCTCTCTTGTTTCTTCATCTCTTTGGCCTGTAATGATAGTGAAGCACATTAAAGAAGCCACGTTATGTCCCAGTCTGTCAGTAACGCTCCGTTTAGTTCCCGTCTCTACGAAGCCCCTCCTTCTGAAAGGCACACTGTGCTCTGATTGGTCGGCTGTGTTGTGATTGGCGTTTGGGAAATGTCCCGCCCCTTACCGAGTTTCAACACACTACTATCCAAGTCAACGAGGCTCCGCCCCTTTATGCTTTATTTAAATGAGGAAGAAAAGAGGAGTTCAGAAACACTGATCTAGAGAAGAGCTGGAACTGTACAGAGCTTTTTCATGCTCAAACACAGAAAAAATGACCCATTTCTGAATTACAGCTCCTCGAGACGGACCGGGTTTAAAAAAAGCCTCACAGATTTCACAAATCCTATTTATTGAATAACATCTCAACATGAGACGTGCGCTGGGGAGCAAACTTTTTTGTTTGGAGGATACGGCAAGCTCACAAGCAACGTTTTGAAGCTAGTCACATGACGCGTCATGTGTTTTAGTGAGATTAGGCCGGTTGGGAAGCGGCGCTCCGCACCAGCCATCAGTGGAAATGCAACGTGACGTTCAGCGTTTCCTCCGGTGATTGTAGTGGATGAAGTGGACGGAAAATCAACTAATTTATGCGCAGCAAATAAAACAATCCTCCAGCAGACAAAAACATTTGCGGTGTGAAACATGTCAAAGAAACAGTTTGTGCGTTGCGAAAAATAAATGAATAAAGATTTTCTCATCTGGTATTTTTGTCTCGTTTCCCAGTACAAACATCTAAACATTCTTGAATCAAGAAACTTTTACTGGAGAAGCACAATGAGACTGGACAAACCCAGCGGTTGGGTTAAATGTTTTAGTTAACCCCACTATTGTTTAAAATGAATTGCTCATTAATAAATGTTCACCTTTTGATTATTATCGTCGCCTCTAGTAATTATGTCTCTGTATTTTAGTTGTTCTGGGTTCATTTTAAGCCTGACATACAGTAAATTTTAAACAATAGATGGGTTAAATAATTTAACCCAACCGCTGGGTTAAAACAACCCAATCGCAGGGTTTGTCCATTTTCAGCCCAACTTGGGTTGTTTTGAACCCAACATTTTTCAGTGTCTGTTTAAAACTAGAAAAATATCTACCTTTAACGGACAATTTTTCGGACCCCGTCTTGTTTTAATCATAAACTCGCTTTATTTTGGTACATTTTTCAGAAAACAAAAGACTTCATATCTTACACGATTGTGCTTTCCAAGTCAACGCATCTCGATTTAAGACTGTTTTTACATTTGTGGTGGAAAAATACTGAGGAAAAAAATTCAAATTCCATCATTTCTTATTTAGTATTTTTGTCTGGTTTTCAGTCTAAATATCTAACAATTCTTAAATCCAGATGCTTTTCCTAGATAAGTAAAATAACAAGGAATGGAGTAAGAAAAATAATCGAGTGTTCCAAACAGAAACGAGCTTTTTCGGTAACGCTTTATTTTACAGTGTCATTGTTACATGTGTTTCATGTATTTACCGTAGTAAAAATTGCATAATTGCATGCAATTAACCCAAACCCTAACCCTACAGTAAGTACAATTGTTATTACTCAGTAATAAATGTATAATTACACTGTAATACTGACACCTACAAATAAAGTGTAACCGACTTTTCTTATGGCAGATCAGTTTCCTTTTTTTTAAGCAAAAACTCATTTTTCTCCCCAGAAAACAAGAAAAAGTCTCTTGTGTCATTTTACCCATCTAGGACTTTCTTCAGAGAAAATTTTGGCTTATTTTATCGCTTTTGGATCTCGAGCGAGTGAATTCTCAAAACAAAGAAAGTGTGACGGAGAAAAGTTTCACTCGGTATTCAATCCATTTTTGTTTACAGCACGTACACACGCTGACATCTCCAGATGATTGCGAGCAGAATAAACAGAGAACCCGAGAGGAACGACTCGATTTCCTCACGCCGCCTCGGTCCGCTCAGTAGTCTGTGAACGTGTGGAGGAGGAGCAATAATTCACGGATATGATGGACTGGACATCCTTGCGGGGAGAAATGAAAGAATCATGGGAAGGGGGAGGCATTGTAAAATTGATTTGCGAGAGGAAAGTCCTACCTTGGCGTTGTGAGTTTGCATAGCACGAGTTCAACAGCTAAACAGAAGAGTAAAATAAAATTCATGGTGAGTGATGATTATATCCTCGTGACAGTTTCATGCATCATCAAACGGGTCGGGTCGTTCCTGCCACACCATCATATATCTTTAAAAAAACAAAACATTAATCCAATATTTTAAGAAACCCTTTCATAGATTCATTGCCAATGTTTCTTTTTTCTTGCCTCTCTAAAACATTTATCAACTTCTTTGATCAAACCATCATTTCAAAGAGCGCTTCTGAACATCTGCTGTGCCCTTATATGGAAATACATCCTTAATTACAGAAGTCCATTATGCAGAGATTAGAGTTCAAATGTTACTGCGCAGCAGGAATGACCCGAACATCAAGGTGCCGATGGTGAGATACCTCCTCGCTGTGTTTCTCCAGCCGCTCGAGTTGTTCACGCTGAGCCGCCTGGAGCTGCTCGCTCTCTTTGGACTGTTTCATGGCGAGCTGTCGATCAACGCCCATGTTAATTTACATAATTAGAACATGCATTTAAAAAGAAAAACATCTGAAAGAAGATTAGAATCCTTACTCTCTTTCTTTCTGTAAGAAACTTCCTTGTGTTCGTGCTGTTGAGCTCTCGAACTCTCCTGCAGAAACACGACCCGGGTTCATTTTTAAAGGCTAAAAGTAGATTATTGCTTATAACGTTTGACCAGTAGGTGGCGCTGGCTTAAAATTTGGTGTACACCGTAAGTGGGTGACGACTATGATAATTCTCAAGTTTCATTAGAATATTCCAAAGCGTTCCCAAAACCAGCGTTAATTTATTTGACAAATCATTTGTCGAGGACAGTTTTTTTTCACAGACATGAATGTTTTGAATGACAAAAACTATGCCGAAAATTTATTGACGAGTCAAAAATGTTAAGGAGGGTTAACAATTTGGGAAGAGATCCGGTCAGAGGGTTGTAGAGGCGCAACATTTGAACATGCTGATCTACCTGGCAGGACATACGCTGGGATACACGTGTTGCATGGCTCAAAAAACATTAAAAAAAATTTGTGAATAAAGAGAAGAGCAGACATGTAAAGCTGAAAAAGCATGACAACACAAGAGAGAGCTCTGTTCAATTGGGTTTTCTGTGCGCACGCACCAAAGCCGCCTCTCAGACAGCGCTCGAGAACTGAATCAAGCTCTCTTTTGCGAATAAAAGGACAAATACACACATTATGCCAAAATGTGAGTTTTGGAGAATATTTATGTAAGCAGTTGGTTATGTCTTAAGAAAACAAATAATTCTGAGAATATCGGATGTGCATCAGTGTATTGGATACGCGTATTGGGTCTTAAAGTGACAGCAGCCTAATAAACCTGCTGCCGTCTGTGCCCTTAACATTTATCAAACAACAAAAGACGTTCATTAATTATATTTAATTTATACAAACGAATATGGCTGCTTGAAAGAATAATGTATGCAAGTTGTTATAAAGAATGGATTTATCATTCATTGAAAAGAAGACCGTATGTTCAAATCTTAATCAAAATTTGCTGCCCGAAACACAACCTCAGTTCCTCTGTGGTGTTCTCAATTTATTATTATTATTTGTTTAAAATTCAATTTGTAAAACAAAACCTGGAAATCCAATGGAACAGATGAAATTTAACTCAATACCTCAATCATCCATCCATCCATTCATTATCCATCATCCAACCATCCATCCATACATCCAAGTAAACCATCAATCCATCCATCATACATCATCCATCCTCCATCCGTCCACCATCTAAACCATCCATCCATCTATCATCCATCTAAACCATCCATCCATCCAACTAAACCATCCAACTATCCATCCATTCATCCATCCATCCATCTATCATCCATCTAAACTATCCATCAATCCAACCAACCAACCAACTATCCATCAATCCAACTAAACCAACCATCCATCCATCGATTTAAACTATCCATCTATCTAAACCAACCATCCACCCATCTAAACCATCCATCCATCTATCATCCATCTAAACCATCCATCCATCCATCCATCTAACTAAACCAACCATCCATCCATCCATCCAACTAAACCAACCACCCATCCCTCGATTTAAACTATCCATCTATCTAAACCAACCATCTATCCATCCATTCATCGATTTAAACTATCCATCTATCTAAACCAACCATCTATCCATCCATCCATCGATTTAAACTATCCATCTATCTAAACCATCCATCTAATCCATCCATCCATCTATCATCCTTTTAAACCATCCATCCAACTAAACCAACCATCCATCCATCCAACTAAACCAACCATCTATCCATCCATCCATCTAAACCATCCATCCATCCATCTATCATCCTTTTAAACCATCCATCCATCTATCCATCCATCCATCCATCCATCCAAATAAACCAACCATCCATCCATCCAACTAAACCAACCATCCATCCATCCATCCATCATCCTTTTAAACCATCCAACCAACCATCCATCCAACTAAACCAACCATCCATCCATCCATCCATCTATCATCCTTTTAAACCATCCATCCATCCATCCATCCAAATAAACCAACCATCCATCTATCCATCTAAACCAATCAACTATCCATCCATCCATCCATCCAACTAAACCAACCATCTATCCATCCATCATCCATCGAACTAAACCAACCATCCATCCATCCATCTAAACCATCCATCCATCCATTTATCAAGCTTTTAAACCATCCATCCATCCATCCATCCATCCATCCAAATAAACCAACCATCCATCTATCCATCTAAACCAATCAACTATCCATCCATCCATCCAACTAAACCAACCATCTATCCATCCATCATCCATCCAACTAAACCAACCATCCATCCATCCATCCATCCATCCATCCAAATAAACCAACCATCCATCTATCCATCTAAACCAATCAACTATCCATCCATCCATCCATCTATCATCCTTTTAAACCATCCATCCATCCAAATAAACCATCTATCCATCTAAACCAATCAACTATCCATCCATCCATCCATCCATCCATCCATTCATCCAACTAAACCAACCATCCATCTATCCATCCATCTAAACCAACAAACTATCCATCCATCCATCCATCCATCCAAACCAACCATTCATCAATCCTGTAGATTTCACTGACTAAAATCTTATGACATTTAGTTAACTAAAACTAGACTAAAACAATTCAGATGACTAAAATATGACTAAAACTAAATCAAAATTTGTTGTGAAAATGAACACTGCCGGAAACACACCCTCAGTTCCTCTTTGGCGTTCTCAATTTATTGGTGTGTTAAAGTCAAAAGGTTATAGAAATACATAACTTCACATTTGTGAAGTTTGGTCAGAAGCTTGATGGTACGAGACAACGATTTGATTTATAGAAAAAATGTCTATGAAGGTGTTCAAAATAGAGCATATGGTTTATATATATGAAATATATTTCCTCCAATTGTTATTTTGAGGTTTTTACCAACACGTTTCAGGAGAGTGTCAACAAAAGTTTAATGTGAATCTATAGAAGCATTGTGGAGACGGGGTTTATTTTCAATGGTTATGTGTTTGGTTAATTTTGGGGAGAATAACAAGAAAGTCTTAGAAAGTTTGAACAATGTGTTAAACGGTGGAATCTAGTGCACTGAACTGAGCATCACCCATGCAATCAGAGAACAGCAGAATAATAGTTCTCCATGGTGTTTTACCCATGAAAAGGAACAAATTATATGGATGAAATTGCACAAGATGGTTCTGTTTGGTCATTACATTGTAATAGAAAAGTCTCAAAATATAAGCAAAGCACAAAGGAAAGTGCAGCAACAAAGTAATGCTGCTCGTATGAGCTTTAAAGGGAATTTCTGCGGAGCAGTTATTATTACCGTTCCCTCTCCGCCTTGTTCTTTATGCTTTTGTCTTGACTGATGGCTTTGCTGCTCTCCATTGAGGTCTTTGCTTGATTGGTCCGCAGATCTTTACTCTGTCTGTAAGAGGAGGAAAATGATTCAGTTGGTTTTTATGACAAACACTGGTTTGCTCTATGATGTTAAAAGCAGAGCTGTATTTATGTTGTGCATAATACAAGTTTTGCACATGTTTTTTTTAATATTAGTGTGACTGTTTTTTGTTATGAACTCCAGTGTTGCACAATGTGATATTAATTGTTTTTATTTGAGTAACACTTCAAAGGAAGGTCATAACTATTAACTAACATTAGCAATAAGCAATAGTTGAAAATATTTATTCATCTGTGGTAATGTTAGTACAAAAATACAACCGTTAATTGTTCGTTCACATCAGTTCAGGTCCATTAAACTATAGCAACAGAAACAACTTTTGATTTCAATTATGTATTAGTACATGTTGTAAGTTGCCTAAGCTTAATAAAAGCTTTAGAAAGTCATTTTATTATGACAAAAAGTACCGATTTTTGTAATATTTTGCTTTGAGACCATCAAATTCCTGATAAAATGAAAATAATCATTTGAGATGAAGTGCTTTTGATTTTCAAGCATTTAATTGTCTGGATTATACATAAATATGACATTATCACATGGTTATGACATATATAAGCTATTTTTATTTTATTTCCAGCAAAAATAACTCATTTCTGAAACTAATTTGCAATATGAAAGGATATAAAATGGTGTGATAATATCTTGATAGTATGCAAAAGTGCAACAAAAGTATTTGCTGATTAAAGCGCAACTGTAATAATAAATGCTTGATAATGTAAAATATACAATAAGAGCACAGAGAACAAAACAGCAGCTGCAAGGAAAGATACACACACACACACACACACACACACTTGTCATATGGAACAAAAGCCCATAAGAAACACACACAAGGGAGAATGCAGTAAGAATGAATTGCGCCTGCTGATAGCGCTGTTTAGCATTGTTTCAGCACCCGATTCACTAAAGGAATTATGCAAATAAGGTAATGCCTCAAACACGCCCACAAAATTAGTGCTGCTCACAATTGGCATGGAGTAATTCCCCGGCGCACAGGCCGGATCTGAGCGGCCGTTAGCGGAGGATGCAGCAGACGTCTTTACCGGGACTGCAAATGCTTGACTTCCCACCTGGATATATGCCCAGTTATATCCATCATTTAATGAATTACTGCTGACATGATCAATAGAAACCGTACACAGAAGTTAATTGCAATTATCAGGAACACAGTGATGTCCTTTGTGAATCACCATTTGCATAGAAAGGAGGCAAGTTTGCCCAGAAGATAATCACACTGACTTCATCCTCCAATAATCCTTTTGTTTACAACTTAAAAAAAAACAAAATTTTATATATATATATATATATATTATATATATATATATATATATATATATATATATATATATGTATACATATACATACATGTACATACATATATACACACACACACACATATATATATATATATATATATATATATTGCATTATTTGTGAAATTTACCAGCAATTTTTAAGTGAAAGCAGTTTTATCTTTTTGCTTAATAGTGCAAATAGTGCCTAGTTAAATAATATTGCAGGTGGCGACGCAGGGTTTTGTGCTAAATACCTTATTATATTTGCATAATAAAAGTAAATTAATATATTATATAAAAGAAAATGCAGTGTAAGTAAAAAAATATATATTTTGATAAAAATATTGGTAACACTTTACAATATGGTTCATTAGTAAAACATTAGTTGATTTATTAACTAACTGAGCAATTCATCTGTTACTAAGTAACCATGAGCAACTAACCATAACCACTAACTAACCATGAGGAACTAACCATAACCATTAACTAACTCTGAGAAACTAACCATAACCACTAACTAACTATGAGCAACTAACCATAACCACTAACTAACTATGAACAACTAACCATAACCACTAACTAACCATGAGGAATTCATCTGTTACTAACCAACCATGAGCAACTAACCATAACCACAAACTAACTATGAGCAATACATATGTTCCTAAGTAACCATGAGCAACTAACCATAACCACTAGCTAACTATGAGCAACTAACCATAACCACTAACTATGAGCAACTAACCATAACCACTAACTATGAGCAATACATCTGTTACTAACCAACCATGAGAAACTAACCATAACCACTAACTAACTATGAACAACTAACCATAACCACTAACTAACCATGAGCAATTCATCTATTACTAACCAACTATGAGCAACTAACCATAACCACTAACTAGCTATGAGCAATTCATCTGTTACTAACCAACCATGAGCAACTAACCATAACCACTAACTAACTATGAGCAATACATCTGTTCCTAACTAACCATGAGCAACTAACCATAACCACTAGCTAACTATGAGCAATTAACCATAACCACTAACTATGAGCAACTAACCATAACCACTAACTAACTATGAGCAACTAACCATAACCACTAACTAACTATGAGCAATACATCTGTTCCTAACTAACCATGAGCAACTAACCATAACCACTAGCTAACTATGAGCAACTAACCATAACCACTAACTAACTATGAGCAATACATCTGTTCCTAACTAACCATGAGCAACTAACCATAACCACTAGCTAACTATGAGCAACTAACCATAACCACTAACTAACTATGAGCAATACATCTGTTCCTAACTAACCATGAGCAATTAACCATAACCACTAGCTAACTATGAGCAATTAACCATAACCACTAATTATGATCAACTAACTATAACCACTAACTAACTATGAGCAATACATCTGTTACTAACTAACTATGAGCAACTAACCATAACCACTAACTAACCATGAGCAATTCATCTGTTACTAACCAACCATGAGCAACTAACCATAACCACTAGCTAACTATGAGCAACTAACCATAACCACTAACTAACTATGAGCAATACATCTGTTCCTAACTAACCATGAGCAACTAACCATAACCACTAGCTAACTATGAACAACTAACCATAACCACTAACTAACTATGAGCAATACATCTGTTCCTAACTAACCATGAGCAACTAACCATAACCACTAGCTAACTATGAACAACTAACCATAACCACTAACCATGAGCAATACGTCTGTTACTGTATTTACTAATCTTTGTTATCGTCAGTTCATGAAAATACAGTTGCTCATTGTTTGTTCATGTTAGTTCACAGTGCATTAACTAATGTTGACAAGATTTTAATAACGTATTAGTACAAAGATTAATAAACGCAGTTCATGTTAACTAATGAACCTTATTGTAAAGTGGTCAGTCACTTTTCACATTGACTAAATTAGTTGCATGCCTCAAAACTTCCCAACACGTCAGAAACGGCGTGATTCGTTAAAGCAGAAATCTTTGTAGCGAGATCAAGTTCTCCAGCGACACGGGTCGTTGTCCTGAGGGGAACAGACTTCACGGACACTAGACTAGCTTTCATCTAAATTCTCTCTCTCACCTCTCATGGACGAGCGTGAGTTGATGCGTTTGCCGCTCCTGCTCCATTATCATCAGCTTTCGGAGCTGCTCACACTGCTGGATCACGTGCTGCTCTCTCACATTCTGATCCTCAGCCGAATGGCACTTGATCATTTCAGCCCATTCTGACGCGTGAGCCGCAACCACGTCCTTCACCTGTCGTACAGGGACGGAACAAACTTTATTCTAATATTCAAATTGTAAAACAAGTAGCTGGAAATTGAACGGAACAAATTAAATTCAACTCGATACCTTGGATTTGTGATTTGTCGTTACAGTCTTGATTTGCCGTTCGATGTCTCTGCTCATTTCAAGGCTGTAACTTTCACTGAGGATGAACAAATAATGAGAACGTGTCCTATTTTACACTCAAAATATGACTGTGTTCTGGCTTCGTTTTACAAGGTTCACAGCAGAGTAGATCGACAATGATTCATGATTCTGATGTGATTATTTTAAAGAATATTCTTCAAATTTTAGCATAACTATTGCCATACTATGCAATTTGAATCTCTAATTGAGAGACTGACTAGCTGTACTTTAAAACCAAAATCACTGCACAATCATTCAAAGTGAACTTGAAATTAAATTTCACCTTTATTTACTTTTTAAAACAAATTCTGGCTTATATTGCGCAAGTTTCAGTATTGTAAATTATCCATCCGTCCGTCCGTCCATCTAACCATTCATTATCCATCATCCATCCATCCTCGAACCATCCATCCATCCATCACCCAACCATCATCCATCATCCAACCACCCATTATCCATCATCCAACCGTCATCCAACCATCATCCAACCATCCATCCATCACCCAACCATTATCCACCATCCAACCATCATCCATCCATCACCTAAACATCATCCATCCATCCATCATCCAACTATCATCCATCCATCATCCATCCATCATCCTTCAACCATCCTTCCATCATCCATCCATTCATCAGCCATCCATCCAACTATCATCCATCCATCATCCATCATCCTTCAACCATCCATCCATCATCCAACCATCAACCAACCATCATCCATTCATCATCCAACCATCACCCAACCATCATCCATCCATCCATCCATCCATCACCCAACCATCCATCCATCCATCACCCAACCATCATCCATCAATCCATCACCCAACCATCCTCCAACCATCCACCCATTATCCATCATCCCACCATCCTCCAACCACCCATCACCCAACCATCTTCCAACCATCCATCCATCCATCATCCAACCATCCATTATCCATCATCCAACCGTCATCCAACCGTCATCCATCCATCCATCACCCAACCATCATCCATCCATCATCCAACTATCATCCATCCATCATCCTTCAACCATCCATCCATCATCCAACCATCATCCAACCATCATCCAACCATCATCCATCCATCATCCATCCATCATCCTTCAACCATCCATCCATCATCCAACCATCATCCATCCATCCATCACCCAACCATCATCCATCCATCACCCAACCATCATCCATCATCCCACCATCCTCCAACCATCCATCCATTATCCATCATCCAACCATCATCAATCCAACCTTCCATCCATTAAACAAACAAACCATCCAGTTTCACTCAGCAATATGCTAAATTACAGAAGTAAAATAAATTGAACGACTGAATGCCTTTTATAATAATTATATGAAACTAGAAGGTAAAAAAATGTGAAACAATTTAAAGAAATGGTGAAAAGTTGTTCAATACAATATAATATAATGTCATTTATATTATTTGCAAGACATTTTGGATCAATGAATAAATGTATATTTACACATCCACTATAACTCACTAAAACACAAGCCGATTCCGATTCTTTAAGACCTCAAACGTCGTGAAGTTCACGTTCATATGAAGCGAACACCTTTTTTGGTGC
>CM074286.1:2715000-2720000 GCA_037194245.1 Opsariichthys bidens | reverse complement strand
TTGGATGGTTGCTAGGGTGTTGCTATGAGGCACTGTAGGTGATTGCTTAGGTGTTGCTATGTGGTTGCATACTGCATAGAGTTGCTAGGGTACTCTGAGTGGTTGCTAAGGTGTTGCTTAAGTACTCTGGGTTGTTGCTAGGGTGTTGATATGGCACTCTGGGTGGTTTCTATGGTGTTGCTAAGGTTTACAGGGTGGTTGCTTAGGTGTTGCCAAGGTCTTGCGTACAGCATAGAGTTGCTAGGGTACTCTGAGTGGTTGCTAAGGTGTTTCTTAAGTACTCTGGGTTGTTGCTAGGGTGTTGCTATGGCACTCTGGGTGATTGCTATGGTGTTGCTAAGGTATTCGGGGTGGATGCTAAGGTGTTGCTTTGCAGTTGCTAGGGTACACTGAGTGATTGCTAAGGTATTCAGTGTGGTTGCTAGGGTTTTGCTATGCAGTTGCTATGACACTTGGGGTGGTTGCTAAGGTGTTGCTAAGGTGATCTGGGTTGTTGCTAGGGTGTTGCTATGGCACTCTGGATGGTTGCTATGGTGTTGCTAAGGTATTCGGGGTGGATGCTAAGGTGTTGCTTTGCAGTTGCTAGGGTACACTGAGTGAATGCTAAGGTATTCTGTGTGGTTGCTATGGTTTTGCTATGCAGTTGCTATGACACTTGGGGTGGTTGCTAAGGTACTCGGGGTTGTTGCTATGGCACTCTGGATGGTTGCTATGGTGTTGCTAAGGTATTCGGGGTGGATGCTAAGGTGTTGCTTTGCAGTTGCTAGGGTACACTGAGTGATTGCTAAGGTATTCTGTGTGGTTGCTAGGGTTTTGCTATGCAGTTGCAATGACACTTGGGGTGGTTGCTAAGGTACTCGGGGTTGTTGCTATGGCACTCTGGATGGTTGCTATGGTGTTGCTAAGGTATTCGGGGTGGATGCTAAGGTGTTGCTTTGCAGTTGCTAGGGTACACTGAGTGAATGCTAAGGTATTCTGTGTGGTTGCTAGGGTTTTGCTATGCAGTTGCTATGACACTTGGGTGGTTGCTAAGGTGCTGCTGTGTGGTCGCAAGGGTAATCTGAGTGGTTGCTAGGGCGTTGCTATACGGTTGCTAAAGTATTCTGTAGTAATACATGAAATCAATATGTTTCAATATTCACACAATAATCCGAGTGTTTGCTGGGTGATTTGCTAAATATATACAGCAGTAAGTCAGTGTTTTCTGGACTGCGGTTCGTATGTAAAGATCCTGTTGTGTTTAATCCCATAACAGCGTGTCGGAGTGGATGATGAGGCCGCAGCGTTCAGCAGACCTCTATAGTAACTGCTCCTGTTATTTAGATGACTGCACGTCACATATGCTGTAGATAATGATGGGAGGTCATTCTGAGCCCCGCGGCTCTTTAGGACAAAAGAGCGTCACGTGACATGATCAAGACCAACACGTCACCTTCCTGAAGACGAACGCCTCTCCGTTGTACACCGGATTCAGCCCATTGTTCATCACCATCTTCGTCCGAAACTCTTTACGAATCGTGTCCGTGGGGAGCCCGTACATGTCCACCTCCACGTACGTCCCGATCTTCTTATCCGACAGAAACTGTCCTGAAATCACCTGAGAGACAAACACTGGACTTTCACTTATTACAGTCATATTTTACAGAATGAACATGCTTTATTTACTGTGTTCAAGGCAGTGAGAGGGAAATGTGTCCAAGCTTAACCAACTATAAGAGAACAAGGTTCAAACGAAGAATTCCTACACTTTTTAACCAATCAGTGTCCGGGATCTGTCCACGACCTTTCCGATTGTTCAAGGCTACTGGATAAAGATTTTTAAAATAATAAATAAGTAAATAAAAAAAAATGTATTTGATTACACATATGTAAATAGATCGATTTAAACAAATGAATCAATTGGTCTAACTGATTCATTGAAAAGAACCGGTTTAAATAAATTGAATTTGATTCAAATTAATTTATTTAGATTTAAATGAATAAATGTAAATACATTTATTTGAATAGGTGATATATAATAAATAAACATGAAAAAGAACTGATTTAAATGTAAATAAATAAATAAATATATATATATATATATATATATATATATATTAAACTAACTAAACAAATAAATAAACTGCCTATTGAATCATTTATTAAATTATATTTAAAGTATAAGTTTAAATAGATTTAAATAAATGTAAATAAATTGATTTAAGTAAATAAATATAGTTTCAATTGTTCAAGATTACTGGATAAAGATTTTAAAAAATTATGTTGTTAACTATAGTTATCGATTTAAATAAATCGAAATATTTGTAAATAAATAAATACATATATTTAAATAAATAAATGAATAGATAGAAATAAGAAATAAGTACATAAATAAATATCCAGACTGACTGTCTGATTCAAAAACTAATTTAAATATATTTAAATGAATAAATAAACTGCCTATTGAATCATTTATTAAATTATATTTAAAGTATAAGTTTAAAAATATTTAAATAAATGTAAATAAATTGATTTAAGTAAATAAATCTATTTTCAATTGTTCAAGGTTACTGAATAAAGATTTTAAAAAATCATATTGTTAACTATAGTTATCGATTTAAATAAATCGAAATATATGTAAATAAATATATTTAAATAAATAAATTAATGAATAGATAAATAAGTACACAAATAAATATCCAGACTGACTGTCTGATTCAAGAACTAATTTAAATATTTTTAAATGAATAAATAAACTGCCTATTGAATCATTTATTAAATATAATTATATACATATTAAACTAAATAAATAAACTGCCTATTGAATCATTTATTAAATTATATTTAAAGTATAAGTTTAAATAGATTTAAATAAATGTAAATAAATTGATTTAAGTAAATAAATATAGTTTCAATTGTTCAAGATTACTGGATAAAGATTTTAAAAAATTATGTTGTTAACTATAGTTATCGATTTAAATAAATCAAAATATTTGTAAATAAATAAATAAATATATTTAAATAAATAAATTAATAGATAAATATCCAGACTGTCTGATTCAAGAACTAATTTAAATATATTTAAATGAATAAATAAACTGCCTATTGAATCATTTATTAAATATAATTATATATATATTAAACTAAATAAATAAACTGCCTATTGAATCATTTATTAAATTGTATTTAAAGTATAAGTTTAAATATATTTAAATAAATGCAAATAAATTGATTTAAGTAAATAAATATATTTTCAATTGTTCAAGGTTACTGGATAAAGATTTAAAAAAATTATATTGTTAATTATAGTTATCGATTTAAATAAATCGAAATATTTGTAAATAAATAAATCTATTTAAATAAATAAATGAATAGATAAATAAGTACATAAATAAATATTCAGACTGACTGTCTGATTCAAGAACTAATTTAAATATATTTAAATGAATAAGTGTAAAGTAAATTAAAAATCAATTATTAAATAGACCTAAATAATTAAATACATATTCAATTGTTCAAGGTTCCTAGATGAAGATTTTAGAAATAATATCCAAATACACCAATTTTAAATGAATGAATAAATAAATTAATAAATAAACATTCATTTAGTCTGATTCATGAGGCAGATTCATTATTAAATTCAAATGAATAAATGTAAATAAGCAGATTTAAATCAACGATAACAAATAGAATGAAAGAGATTATGAATGAATGAATGAATTGAATCATTTAGCCAGTCTGATTGATTCACAGAAAACAAGCGACTCGAAAGAACAATTCACTCGTGAACTGGAATCAGAGCAGGTTCACTAAAGAAGCATCAGCGCTTTCTCCACGGACACACACCTGGACGCTGCAGGTGGCCGCGATCACTCCGTCCACAGGCGTCTCCGAGAACGGGTCGAACATCCGATCCGGCCGGCGCATGAAATCCGGCTTCAGCAGATACCTGTGGGAGTCGGATCACGGCGTTCATTATAAGAGCTGTTATCAGCCGTCACCTCAAAGCAACGATCCATTTAATGAAGTCTCTCTTGTCCCATATTTCACGAACACCG
The DNA here is from genome assembly GCA_037194245.1 of Opsariichthys bidens. Lineage (NCBI taxonomy): Eukaryota > Metazoa > Chordata > Actinopteri > Cypriniformes > Xenocyprididae > Opsariichthys > Opsariichthys bidens. The sequence goes on along the minus strand of CM074286.1, from coordinate 2,715,963 downwards.
CTAAACACAATGCTAATGGATGTGGCGCTGCGTTGCCGTGATTAATGCGCTGATTAATATGTTTGGAGTTTCACAGTGTCGCGCGCGGCTCACAGCGAGGATCGCAGCTAATTAACACTGACAACTGTTGCTGCTTTAACGAAGAAACGAGTGAAAAACTTCAGCTCATTTCCTCACACCGGCTCTGATGCTCGGCTAATCGATTTTTATGAGAGTAAATCAGGAATATGGAGTAATTATGCCACTTAAAATGTTTTAATGAAGTCATAATGTAGCATTTCATGAGCATTTTCCACTTTTTTGTAGGAGATTTACAATGTAACAGGCCGTTTAATTCATGTCCAGGATTATAACGTGATAAAGATTTTTTTTTAAATAATGAATAAATAAAAACCAGTAACTTAAATCATTTTAAGTGAAGAAATGTAAGGATAGATTCAAACAAACACATTTTAGATGAATAAATCAATATCTATTCAGAGAAAATCATTTAGTGAATTTATTTAACATTCATTTATTTAGGTGCGTCAGTTTAAATTGAAATGGAGTTAAATGAGTAAAATGTAATTAAATAGATGTATTAAAATAAATAACTGAACGAATAAATATTCAGAATGATTCATTTCATCTGTCGAACTGATTCATTGAAGAAGAACGGATTCAAATAAATAAATGTAAATAGATTTAAAAAATATTAAAACAAATAAATATTCAGACAAAACTGCCTTATGAATCATTTATTAAAATAGGTTTAAATAAGTTTAAATAGATGTAAATAAATAGATTTAAATATATATGAATAAAATGATTTAAATAAATATATTTCCAGTTGTTCAAAGTTACTGGATAAAGATTTTAAAAAATAATAATATATATATTTTTTTTAATCATTTTAAATAAATGTAAACAGAGACATTTAAATAAATAATAAATATAAATATTATTTAAATATTTATTCACAGA
>CM074286.1:1982500-1990000 GCA_037194245.1 Opsariichthys bidens | reverse complement strand
CTGTGTGCGGGCACCCCGTTTAAACATTCAGCACTGCCTTTGTGGGGGACAGTGGGCGGGGCCTGTGATTCAGAATGATGTAATGCTCAAACCACCCCATAATTTATGCAGACTCCGCCCCTTCACCATGTTCCATCAGTCCCTTTGTAAAAATGAAACAGAAGATGATGCTAGTTTGGGTTTTTCACCCAACACCACAAGCACTGAATGTACAGATTCAAACTGAAGGTGCACGTTTATTATAATGTCATTTCTCTGTGGGTTTTTACTTGACTAATAATCGATAAATGCACTTGGGCAACCATCATTTTTGACTTTGAGTGACTCAAGGACGCCTGTCACAACATCTGCTCACGCAGATAACCTGTCAGCCCAGCCCACACCAATCAATATCTAATAAAGTATACAAACAGTTATGGATGTGTCCGTGAAAATTCCAATTAATATACCAAAGGCAAAAGCCACTTTAGATTTTGAGACTTTTAAAAGACTCGGAGTGGCTATTTATCACACTGGAAAAGCAAGTTTCCTCTCAAATCACATCTTAAGCACTATCAATAAACATAAAAATGATGCTTATATGAATAAAAACAACAATAATAGAAACAATCTATGGGAGAAAACTTAAATTAAATGTTATTTCTCATTAAAAGTTGAGTGAAATCACAAACTAACCTTGCTCAGGATCCCAGTTCACCTGTTTCCTTGGATTCTCTAATGGGAATTTCATGATGGTCACGTCTTCCCAGCTGGGCTTTCCGTATCAATGCAAAATAAAGCTATCCTAACAATATACACACACACCAATCTGAGACTACAATAGTCTACATTCTCGCTTCTCTGTTTAGAATCAGCAAATGGTTCAAAGCCAAGAGCGCGCGGAGGTGGTGGTGATGATGCGCGAGCACGCCTTACGCTCTCCACACTGCCCATCAGTGTGTGACCACCCAACAAACCATCGCGCTCAGCTTCACCATCATCATCATCAGCTTCCCGCTCACATCACTTCAAGGAAAGCAAACTAAGCATCTGCTGGGAAACAGTTCGTAATTCTGGCACCGCGCGTAAATCACTTTCCTTTGTTTCAGCAGCGCCTCATCCTTTGTGTCGCGATCCCCACAGGAAAAAGCTGTTCGGTCATTCATGTGCGTTATAATCGTGGAGATGTGGTGTTGAGATTGGCATATAGAAGTTGTACTCACTGATCGTCGCGTTCGCCCGGTGTGTGTTCGCGGCTGAGAAGCGGCTGAAGTGCCGGTGCACATGGAGAGCAGGTGCATCTGGAGCCGCGGAGGGCTGGACGCACGAGCAGCAAATCAACGATAAGAGCACGTTATGAATTATTTATTTCAAGTGTGGGCTTTTGAAAGTTGTTCAATCCGTAAACACCCTCATACCAATGTAAAAAAGCATGTTGGAGTGTATTAATTTACCCTATTAATAGTATACTGTATATTTATTCATTTTTTTAAAAAAATATGACAATACCAATTTTCATGCATGAATTATGACAATCTCAGGGGGGCTGTGTGTTTTCATTGCTCGCATGAAAAACAAGATCTGAACAACAAGATCTTTTTTTTTTTCTTGAGTAAACTGAATTTTTGGTTTGACAGAGCATAATACAGTAGTACTACTGGGTGCATTTAGCAAACGATGAATAAAATGATAGAAAGTCATATATACAAAAAATATAATACAGTTTCAATTATTGTAAAAGACAATTGAATTTGTTCCTGTTCAACCAGTAGACAGAGAACTTCATACAAGGTAAATGTTGCATGTCTTTGATATCAGAAAATGAGGATGTGATTACTATGAAGAAAATGCTCACTCACGCTCCCTCCAGTATTACCCTTATTAGCTGATAATTCTGATTGTGTTAAAAAAAAGACACATTTCTACCGTAGCTCTCCTCTGAGAAAACCGCAAATCTATATTGATCTATCCTATTAATGTTTTCAGACTGAGGAAAAACCAGTGATTAGCTGTTTTCAGTCTCATCTGAAATGAGCAGTGTTGGGAATAAAGCATGATGTAACATGCATTGCGTCATCATGTTACCGTTTGATGTTCCGAGTAAAGTAACACATTACAGGTGCTTTATGTAATCAGATTACTTTTTTGATGTATCAAGTAAAGTAAGCATTGCAAGTAACATGCATTAGGTAACCAGATTACTTTTTTGATGTTACCAATTACTTTTTTGATGCTACAAGAAAACAAATGCATTACAAGTAACATGCATTAGGTAATCAGGTTACTTTTTTGATGTTACGAGTAAAGCAATGGATTACAAGTAACATGAATTGCATAATCAGGTTACTTTTTTGATGTTACAAGCAAACAAACGCATTACAAGTAACATGCATTAGGTAATCAGATTACTTTTTTGATGTTACCAATTACTTTTTTGATGTTACAAGCAAACAAACGCATTACAAGTAACATGCGTTAGGTAATCAGATTACTTTTTTAATGTTACGAGTATAGCAATGGATTACAAGTTACATGAATTGCATAATCAGGTTACTTTTTTGATGTTACGAGTAAAGTAACGCATTACAAGTAACATGCATTAGGTAATCAGATTACTTTTTTAATGTTACGAGTAAAGCAACGGATTACAAGTACCATGAATTGCATAATCAGGTTACTTTTTTGATGTTACCAATTACTTTTTTGATGTTACAAGCAAACAAACGCATTACAAGTAACATGCGTTAGGTAATCAGATTACTTTTTTAATGTTACGAGTAAAGCAACGGATTACAAGTTACATGAATTGCGTAATCAGGTTACTTTTTTGATGTTACGAGTGAAGTAACGCATTACAAGTAACATGCATAACATAATCATATTGCTTTTTGATGTTACGAGTAAAGCAATGCATTAGAAGTAACATGCTTTAGATAATCAGCTATTTTGCTACTTTGATGTTACGTGTAAAGCAACGCATTACAAGTAAAGCATTACGTAATCAGATTACGATTTTGATGTAATTCATAAAGCAACACATTACAACTTACGCATTATGTAATTAGATTACTTTTTGATGTTACGTGTAAAGCAATGTATTTCAAGTAACGCATTATGTAATCAGATTACTTTTTGATGTTACGAGTAAAGTAACGCCGCACATGTAACATGCATTTTGTAATCAAATACTTTTTTGACACAAATTAAATAATGTTGAAAAAGTGTAAATCAATTGTAAATAACATAAACAATAAATTAAAGCAGTGCTTCTCAAACTGTGGGCCGCGGCCCCCCGGTGGGCCGTAGCGGTATTGTATCTAGTCCAAATCAATATATTAAAATAATTAAAATGTTCCAATTGTTCTCAAATTTGATTTTTTTTTTTTTGAAAGTATGTAAGGTTAGTGTTATGGATTTAAATATATTTGTAAAGAATGTTTACATCATAATTCTCATGCAATTCTTACAAACTGGTTAATAAATGTATTTGTAGATAAATGTCGGTATATATTTTTTAACGGTGGGGTCGTGGAGCTTTTGCAATGTTTTTGGGGGGCCTTACCCCACTTAAGTTTGGGAAGCTCTGAATTAATGTAAATAACATGTCAATAAAAAATATTCACTCATAATTATTTACCTCAGTACCATTTGCAGAAAGGATAATTCTTCAGTTGTGGGTTTTATTAAGATGTTCAAATCATAAAACCCTCATAATAATTTAAAAAAAATATATAACCCCATTACTGCTACTGTAGAATCCTGTAGATTCATTACTTCTTTATATATGACAATAATATTATTATATAATACTTAACATTACAGATTGTGTTTAATAGTATAATTAATAAATATTGTAATTCAATTACAGCTTTTGCCATCAGCTCATTTATATGATATGAATTTATTGATAAAATATTATAATAATAAATAAAAGTTCATCAAAATAAAATGTTACATGTGAACAGCCTAAAATTGTATTGAATCTAATAGATTTTAATGCATTTTAATTCTGTGGAATCACCTTTACGGGACGGGGAGTTCTTCATCATTCATGATGTGTAGTTAGTTGAGGTCTGGCCTGTTTGCATTGAGCAGGAACCACCCGGAGATTCCTCATGAAATATGGATGAAACTGTACTGTACTTCCTTAAGACTCCGCATCTATTAATAATGAAGAGTGTGGCATGAGATCATAAACATGTGCATTTTTCTATATGAAATATCCAGCCTCATTCATCTTATTCTGATACACCTAAGTGGAAAAAAATTGATTTATGTGTTTAAAATAGTCTCTGTAGTCTAAATATCTCAGGGTCATGGAAAGTTATAAGCGGTGAAATAGTTCATTTGCATATTATACAATATATATATATACTCAAACAGATTATTATTTTGCTTCATTTTTAATTTTATTTTTAATTATTTGAAGTCAGCAGAATGTGCAAGTGAGAGCGGGACAGATTTGGGCAGTTATATTTTTCCCTTAAGTTATTTTATTATAAAACATCCCTAATAAAGTTGAGGACATGTGCGTGATTGCGTGCCTTGACGACATGACGTCAGACGCACGCATAGCAACCAACATGGCGTCGGAGAAGCTTCACGGTAGCGAGGACAGATAGCTGTGAAAAAGATGATAACTGTGAAAATAAATTGATGAAGTGTTATTGATATGGCTCTCTTACCTCATTCGTTTATATGGATGTTTAAAATGACGGTCGAAACACGGGTGTTTTGAGTATGGGACTCCAGCCAGAGTTTGTCATCATGGACACTAAACCAGGTAAATAATCTTCATCTGAGGAAACAGACGCTGTAATTTGTCATGTTTATCGCGTGTAGTTGTAAGAGAAACGTGTTAAATCGTGTTACTTGCTGCACTAAACAAAAAAAAAGTACCATTTGGACATGATATAGCGTTTTTTGTGAATATTTACTATGGTAAAATCAAAGTAGCATCGGTTGTTTTCTGGTTGGGATGGTACTAGTAAACACTCCTATTTTTATGGGGTTATTATCCATATTGATGTATGAATTCATAAAGTAACTGCTCAAATGTTCACGTTTCAGGGTTCAGTCTTGGTTCATCTGGGAAACTGATGGATCAGGACATGATTAAAGAGCACATGATGTCACATTACAGAAAACTGTATTCAGCCAAAGGTGAGAGTCTCATCAAAATACATATTCATCAAGGCAATGGCTATTGGAAAATGTTTCTTTTTATTTTTGTAGGTTTCCGTTGTGCCTTATTCCTGTCTTCTTTTGTATACTTACCACTTCTTTTGTTTTCTTGTAGCTGCCGTGGATTGTTCGGTGCCTAAAAGCATGCATAGCAATGTCAAATGTAAGAGAGAGTCACTTATTACAAATCCACTTCATTTTAATAATAAAATACATTTGCATTTTAAAATACATAAATAAAATATCATGCATATATATATATATATATATATATATATATATATATATGCATGATCTTTTATATATATATGTATATAGGTGTGTGTATATATATATATATATATATATATATATATATATATATATATATATATATATATGTATATATGTATATATGTGCATTTATATATACATAATATGTATATGTCTATATATATATATATATATATGTCTGTAAGTGTGTATGTATGTGTGTGTGTGTTATATACATATATATATATATATATATATTATATATCATATATATATATGATATTTTATATATATGTGTGTGTGTGTGTGTGTGTGTGTGTGTGTGTATATATATATATATATAATATGTATCTGTGTATATATATGTATTTGTGTGTATATAATATGTATAAATGTGTGTGTATATACATATATATACACACACACACATATATATATATATATATAGTGTGTACATATATCTATGTATATATTATATTATATATTATTTATGGATATATTTGTAACAATGAACACTATCCATCCACCTATTCATTCATCCATCCATCCACCTATTCATTCATCCATCCATCCACCTATTCATTCATCCATCCATCCACCTATTCATTCATCCATCCATCCACCTATTCATTCATCCATCCATCCACCTATTCATTCATCCATCCATCCACCTATTCATTCATCCATCTATCCACCTATTTATTCATCCATTCATCCACCTATCCATTCATCCATCCATCCACCTATTTATTCATCCATTCATCCACCTATCCATTCATCCATCCATCCACCTATTCATTCATCCATCCATCCACCTATCCATCCATCCATCCATCCATCCACCTATCCATCCATCCACCTATTCATTCATCCATTCATCCATCCATTCACCTATCCATCCATCCATCCATCCACCTATCCATTCATCCATCCATCCACCTATTCATTCATCCATCCATCCATCCACCTATCCATTCATCCATCCATCCACCTATTCATTCATCCATCTATCCACCTATTCATTATCCATCTATCCACCTATTCATCCATCCATTCATCCATCCATCCATCTACCTATTCATTCATCCATCCATCCACCTCTCCATCCATCCATCCATCCACTTTTGTAGATGTTGATCAAAAGCGGCGTGAGCAGTTAAGGAAAGACACTCGAAGTCAGTCGAGAAGATCTGATTCCCAGAGGAGCATGAGGATAAACTCCAGAACCTCCTGCTCTACTAAGAATGTAAGAGAACATCTTGTCCTTCATTATGTCTCGTCGCTGTACAGAAATCGAAAGGTTTACTCTTTGTTTCCAGAGCAGACCCTCCGTTCAGGGTGACGAGAGTGCCTATCATTACCTGGACCAATCGCTGATGTCATCGCCCAGGATCAGCACCTCATTTCATTCCAAACAAATTGTATATCCATCCCAAACATCTGGAACCCCTGCGAACCATTTCCGATCGGCCTCCGACTTGAGTTACCGAAGCCCAAACCCTCAATGGCAGGACGCAGGGCCGTCCTGTGCCACGTCTGCCTGTCAGAGACCGTACAAGAGCTTTCAGGATCCCACGCAGAAGACCTACAGCGGTGACGTACTGCTGAAACACGCTCATCGCTTCACCCCGGAGAAACCCTTCACCCCGAGAACGCTGAAATCAGACCACAAGTCCACACTGTTACAATACCGATATTACACTCCTCCACGGAGGAAAGTGGAAGAGGAGAAATCGCCCTCTGTTATCCGTCAGGAGACGAGCCACAGGAGGTACAGCACATTCACTGACACTGAAACAACGATAGTGAGAGGTGTGAAATGAGCATCTGATGGTGTAACGTGGTGTTTGTTCTGTTGTCTGCAGCACACGGTCCAAACGAGGCTTTTCTCCACCGCTCGAGTCGCTGCAGGCAAGTGTGAAGAAAACGTGGGACATTCTGCAAAATAATCATCATAATGCCACTTTGTGTATTTGAAATCAACATTCCTGTTGACATTTATTGCTCATTTAAGGTCACGTTATGTACACAACTAGTCAAAAATTGGGAAAGCTCCATTCACCCATCCATTCATCCATCCATCTA
>CM074286.1:1855000-1980000 GCA_037194245.1 Opsariichthys bidens | reverse complement strand
GTCCTCCAGGTAAAGGCCGTCTGCCAGATTACTCAATATAACACAAATACCACATGTTTTTATAATAGTCCAATAAAGCATGCACATCCTAAAATCACGTGTAAATACAGTCAACAGACCAATGAAATGTAATGAGCTCATCAAAACATGAGGCAGACATGACGTTTCTAGTAGATCAAAATGTTTGCTGACTTTTCTTTTGCATTTTTACACATTTCTTTTGTTTCAGGGTTTCACCAGAAGGCATGAGATCCCCCATAATGAGAAAAGTTTCAGCAGAGTGAGTGTCCTTTATTAGACCACTTTATTATTACATGAACTGCTAATATTCCACTTAATAAGTAAGTAAAGCCTTTATTTGTCCCACAGCAGGAGTACAGTGGTAAAATAGCTGTATTCACACTCAAGATAAAACAGAAAACCTACAATAAATTAAGATAGACAATACATAAGTGGGTTAAAAATTATGCTAAACGGTATTGCACGTTTCAAAAATTGACACAATTGCACAGTGAAATGGCACATTAGTTGAATATATTGTATATAGACCTATTATGCTCTTTTAAGTTGTTTTTGGCTCTACTAGAACAGGTCTTCATGCTTGAACGTTCATTATTTTCCAGCTCCTCTCTTCCCAGTCTGTCAGTAACGCACTATTTACTTTCTGTCACTGTGAAGCCCCTCCTTCTGAAAAGCACACTGTGCTCTGATTGGTCGGCTGGAGCAGTGTGTTGCGATTGGTGTTTGGGAAATGTCCCGCCCCTTACCATAACCGAGTTCCACTAACTCAACCAGGCCCCGCCCCTTTAATCTGCATATGCATTATTTAAATGAGGAATATTGTGAAGAAAACTCAAGATGGAGGCATTTCAGGGAGTTCAGAAACACTGATATAGAGAATAATAATATATACGCTTTTTCATGCTCAAACGGCAACAATACACACTAAAGAAAGATGAACATGCAAAAAAGAAGAATAGCATACACTTGATGTGTTTGAAATGATACAAGAATACGATCATAAGAATTAGTTGTGTTTTCAGTTTGTTCATGTTCCTGTGTCATTCTGTGGACTTGTTCTTGTCACCAGGGAGGAAGAATTGATGTACCTGGAGTTCATTACGGACGTGACGAATGAGATCCTAACACAGGGCCTGTACTCTGACAGGTGTGTGACATCTTGATGAATGTAGGGAGACAAACTGCGTTTTTGTGTCACGTTTCGGTGCTTATCAGTCTAACGCTCCTCACAGGGTGCTGAAGAGGGTGTTTGAACGACACATTGATATGAACAGACATCGATTAGATGAGGTGAGGAGTTTATCTTTAGTCTGTCGCTGTGACTTAAAATGAGGAAAAGCATTTTTTCATCTCTCAAATACTTCCAACAGATCAAAATGCGGCACCTTCTTGACAATCTGCAGGAGGATTTGCAAAGTCCTCCTACGGCCTTCATCGCGTCTCTGGGTGCAGGAGAATCCGACAATCCTTGGAAACGGCTGCCATCGGACGAGGTCGATTATCTTCTCCGTGACGTGTTTAAGGAGGACCGAGGACAGATGGAGGACGGCACTCCTGCTTTGCTGCCCACACCTGTGAACCACAGCCTGGACGTGGAGCTTAATCACATCCTCCTGAACGATGACGAACATCTCACCCGTGATGCGGAAAATCCCGGGAACGCTGAAGTGCTGGAACAGGTTGACGAACTTGGGAAAATAATGGCGGAGTCTTTAAGTGTGTCAGAGACTCTGAAGGATCAACAGGAAGTGTCTGAACAGGAACAGACGAGAGGTGACATCAGCGATGATGAGTTCTAATGAAGCTTTTTCTGTGTGACGCTGAATTTCTGCAGAATTTTTCTGATTTCCTTTTCGTTTACTTTTTCATTGTTATGAAAGGAAAAGGCTGTGTGTTTTCCAGGAATCGATAGTTATATCAAGCCATCCCAGTATTTTCAGCATGTTACGTGCGGTGTTCGATTCTTCCCTCATTTTATTTTGCTCCTGTAGTGGACGTTTATTGTTTGTGTAGTCAGAACTCATGCTGTGACATTTACTTGAGTGTTTTAGTTTGTGAAGCTGCAGTATTCATATTCACTGATATACTTGATATAGTGGATTTTTATTTCAGTTTTTGAAAGATGTCCATCTTTACAGCTTTTATTATTATTTTTTAAGGCTATTACTTTATAGCTTTTACACACACATGTACACACACAAATACACACTCACACACACTCACGCTCACATGCACAGACACAAATACACTCTCTTACGCACGCTCACTCACTAACATACACACACTCTCTCACACACTTAAACTCACTCTCACACACACACTGTCTAACACGCACACTCTCACACACACTCTAACTCGCACACTCTCACACTCTCTAACACGCACTCTCGCACACAAACGCACACTCACTCTCCAACACACACACTCTCACACACACACTCACACACACAAACGCACACTCACTCTCCAACACGCACACTCTCACACACACACACACACTCTCTAACTCGCACACTCTCACACACTCTCTAACACGCACTCTCGCACACAAACGCACACTCACTCTCCAACACGCACACTCTCACACACACAAACACACACTCACTCTCCAACACGCACTCACACACACACACACACTCTCACGCACAAACGCACACTCTCACACACACAAACACACACTCACTCTCCAACACGCACACTCTCACACACACTCTCCAACACGCACTCTCACCCTCTCACACACACACAAACGCACACTCACTCTAACGCACTCACTCTCACACACAAACGCACGCTCACTCTAACATGCACACTCTCTCACACACACACAAATGCACACTCACTCTAACGCACTCACTCTCACACACAAACACGCACACTCTCACACACACACAAACGCACACTCACTCTAACACACTCACTCTCTAACGAACTCTCACACACACGCACTCTCACACACACATACTCTCACCCTGTCACACACACAAACGCACACTGACTCTCTAACACGCACACTCTCACACACACACTCACCCTCTCACACACACAAATGCACGCTCACTCTAACACACACACTCTCACCCTCTCACACACACACAAATGCACACTGACTCTCTAACACGCACACTCTCACACACACACTCACCCTCTCACACACACAAACGCACGCTCACTCTAACACACACACTCTCACCCTCTCACACACACACAAACGCACACTCACTCTAACGCACTCACTCTCACACACAAACGCACGCTCACTCTAACACACACCCTCTCACACACACACAAACGCACACTCACTCTAACGCACTCACTCTCTCTCACACACACACACACATGCACACTCACTCTCACACACAAATGCACGCTCACTCTCACACACATACTCTCACCCTCTCACACACACAAACGCACACTCACTCTCTAACACGCACACTCTCACACACAAACGCACGCTCACTCTAACACGCACTCTCACCCTCTCACACACAAACGCACGCTCACTCTCTAACACGCACTCTCACACACATACTCTCACCCTCTCACACACACAAACGCACACTCACTCTAACGCACTCACTCTCAAACACAAACGCACGCTCACTCTAACACGCACACTCTCTCACACACACACACAAATGCACACTCACTCTAACGCACTCACTCTCACACACAAACACACGCTCACTCTCTAACACGCACTCTCACACATACTCTCACCCTCTCACACACACAAACGCACACTCACTCTAACGCACTCACTCTCAAACACAAACGCACGCTCACTCTAACACGCACACTCTCTCACACACACACACACACAAACGCACACTCACTCTAACGCACTCACTCTCAAACACAAACGCACGCTCACTCTAACACGCACACTCTCTCACACACACACACAAACGCACACTCACTCTAACGCACTCACTCTCAAACACAAACGCACGCTCACTCTAACACGCACACTCTCTCACACACACACACAAACGCACACTCACTCTAACGCACTCACACACAAACGCACACTCACTCTAACGCACTCACTCTCACACACAAACGCACGCTCACTCTCTAACACGCACTCTCACACACATACTCACCCTCTCACACACACAAACGCACACTCACTCTCTAACACGCACACTCTCACACACACTCACCCTCTCACACACACAAACGCACGCTCACTCTAACACGCACACTCTCACCCTCTCGCACACTCACTCTAACGCACTCACTCTCACACACAAACGCACGCTCACTCTAACACGCACACTCTCTCACACACACAAACGCACACTCACTCTAACGCACTCACTCTCACACACAAACGCACGCTCACTCTAACACGCACAATCTCACACACACACAAACGCACACTCACTCTAATGCACTCACTCTCACACACAAACGCACGCTCACTCTCTAACACGCACACTCTCTCACACACACACACACAAATGCACACTCACTCTAACGCACACACAAACGCACACTCACTCTAATGCACTCACTCTCACACACAAACGCACGCTCACTCTCTAACACGCACACTCTCACCCTCTCACACACTCAATCTAACACACACACACTCTCACACGCATGCTTTAACACACACACGCAAACGCACACTTACTCTCTCACACACAAATGCACACTCACTCACACACAGAAGGAATCCGTCAAAACAATCAAAAACAAGAGGTCAGTCTAATGGTACGTTTAAGTTTACGATGCACATAAAAAAATTCAGTATTCATAAATACTTTAGTAAACATAATAAAGCTGTCTTTAAAGTGACCACGAGTGGCTTACACAGTTGTGTGTACTTCCAATACCTGTTACACTGAAAAATACCATATAATTTACATCGTTGGCTTCCTTTTAGCTCCGGCTGGTTTAATTTTCTACTGAGTGTTTTGCCTTTTTAACTACTGAGAAATGAAAAACTTTTTAACTGTTCTCGTATGTATTTTTATACTTCAAACGAAGTTTGTACAGACTACTGTATTTTTGATGCATGAAATAGCTGATAGATAATAAAATGCTTTTGGTTCATGTTCATTGTACACCTTCATGAGTCCATGAGAATTAAATCACATGAGCAAATGATTAAACCATGTTCTGCAACTTAATGAAATGCTCTCTAGCAGATTACCAGGCAACACTTTTTTAATTTCAGGCCCGTAAATCCCCAAAAAGATGATAAAGTCTTGCTTATCACAGCAAAAACTGCTAACAGAAAGCTCAGTTTCAGTGTGGTGATGTGCAGCTGCTCTCATTCCACGCATTCCACGCACCTGACGTAACGCGCGCGACCTGTATCGAGGCGCAGCACAATTGTTCAATTTATTAATCTTATCTCAATCTTCAATCAAGTCTCAAACAATCTTGCGCGTCCAAAAAAAAATCAAAACCGAATTTCCACCAGCACCCCATCAAAATAAGTTCTCGCGAATGAGTTAAAACTTTAAAAAAGGCGCTCAGACTTCACGGGTGTGAGAGAAAATAGAGCTGCGGATGAATATGATCCCGCGCACCTTTCCTCTGGTATTCCGAGCGGATGTGACGCAGCAGCAGGAGTGTGACCCGAGGAACCTCAAACATGCGTCAATCCCGAAAAAAACAAACTCCACCAAATATCGGATTATTATCTTAAACGGTATTTCACCCTCCAAAAAACCATCCATGGTATAAATTAAGGATATAATAAATCAGATCATCCAGCAGGTAAGCGGCAGAGAGCCGTTTAAACTACTCTTTTTTTCACTTTTACTCAAAAGTGTTAGCAGTGTTAGCCAGCGCGCGCTCATAAACTCGCTAAACACGCTAAAACTCAATAAATCTCAATAAACCACACGTGTTTAGACGTTTAAATGTGTGTTTGGAGACTTCGTCGTCTCGTTTAATGAAGTGTAGAGGTCCAGTTTGGATGCGTGCGGTTTTGCGGTCACTTGTTGCTCCAGAAGTTAGTCCGACGTTTTTTTTGGGGTGTTTGTTTATATTTCGCAAATGCCAAAAAAATCATCTATTTCGAATATCAAGAGCGTCGATGTGCTTTTATACAATAAAGTGCTTATTTGGACAAATTTGCGGGTTTAAAACGGCCTTCTCTGGTTTGTTTATGTTGTTTTTCTTCAGATATTTATAATAAATAGCTGATTTTATTAATAATATCGGAATTATAAAAAAATAGTATGAACGTATATTAACATAACGATGCATATGTGTAATATTAAGTCGATCATTTAGTATTTATTAATCTCTATTATGAGTAACAGCTTCTGCATGTCTCATTTAAATTCATGTTATGCTAATAAAATATATTTTAATAAATGCATTTGTTAATATGAATAAGCCATCCACGACATGGTACTTTGTAAATGCAGAAATAAGTAATATATTGCATTAGTGACGGATTTAAGCAATAAAAGATACGGAAAGCAACTTTTGTTCCATAGTTTTATGTGTAATATTAAGTCGATCATTTAGAATTATGTTATTAATCTCTATTATGAGTAACAGCTTCTGCATGTCTCATTTAAATTCATGTTATGCTTGTAAAATATGTTTTAATAAATGCATTTGTTAATATTAATAAGCCATCCACGACGTGGTACTTTGTAAATGCAGAAACAAGTAATATATTGCATTAGTGACGGATTTAAGCAATAAAAGATACGGAAAGCAACTTTTGTTCCATAATCTGCGAGGCAGATAAACACTGTTACTGTAATCTGTTTTGTTGTGGTTTGTCTTTATCCAGGGACTCATGTGTTTGTCTTGTGGAGCCCTGTATAATCCCGCATCTCTCAATGGATTAAGCGCAGAGAAAAGCTGAATCGAATCGTTCTGCTCGAGGAAGGTCGCGGCACCTGTTGAACATGCCCCTTCCGTTCGGATTAAAGCTCAAGAGAACCAGAAGATACACGGTGTCCAGCAAAAGCTGCCTGGTCACCCGCATACAGCTGCTCAACGGCGAGTATGTGGAGTTCACGCTTTCGGTGGAGAGCACGGGCCAGGAATGTCTGGAGGCAGTCGCTCAGAGACTCGAGTTACGCGAGGTAGGCTGGACGTCCCCTGGCTACTACTTGGGTTTAATCTGGTCGAAATCACCTTAACACACCATGGGCGTGTGTTTATTTTAGCTCGCTGGTGCCGTCTGGAGTCTAGGCTATTCTAGGACTGCAACCAAAATGCTGTCGAACACCCTAAATGCGTGCGTGCCAAGAATTCAGCCTGCGCTTCCATTGTATGAACCCAGAACATGGACTAGGGCTGCGACAATTAATCGATAATGAGCGCAAAACGTTCATTCTATGGCTATATCCTTATCGGTACATGTTTCAAATTCACACGAGGATTTCCGTTTCGCGTAAACTTTTCTCCTGACAGTCTGCGTTAAACTTCAAACTTTGCGTTGCCGAATGAGCGCCGGCATCAGAGAGAGAGACAATTACTGTTCAGCGCAAAAATATTCATTTTGCTGAAATATCTGTTGTTGATAGTTCAGTTTAAAAATCAGTATGTCGTTCAGGAATTCATGGGAGTTGTAACTGTAAAGGGATAACGGCATGTCACTGACGTTTCTGTTATTTACAGGATAAAGAAATGACAGGAAGAGGTTGGGCTGTGCAATTCATGGCAATCGCGATTTGAGCACATGCAATTTCTAAATCGCACAAGTCTGCAATTTTTATTTATTAATTTATTTATACTTTAATTGAGAATACTGCACCATTACCGTGCGCATGTTTAAGATGTTGACCAATCAGAGCTCGCTCAGCACCAAAGCGGGAGAACAGAATAGGCAAACGGGAGGAAAGAGGAAAAAATATGGATGCGGTTCAGAATAAAAAAGAGAAATTCAACATCAGTCGTTTGAGAGAGTTTTGATTCAAACACTGGACAAAAGACGCCGACTCACACTTATTTCACACAAGTTGCTGTATGAGAAATGTAAGACGGGCGTTGAATACGAGTTTAAGCAGGTGAAATAATCCTCATTTATTTGATGTTTCAGTTTTTAAGATTACAGTTTTGTTTATGAAGCTGAAGGAAGGAAGAACAGTTCCTTCATTGTGAAATATTTTGTTCTGCACTTCTTGTGCACTGAATACATTCAGAATGAAGCAAGTTTGAAAAAGCAAAAACAATGACCAAAATTGCAAAATAAATCGCAATTGCAATATTCATTAAAAAAATCGCAATGTGATTATTTTGTCCATATTGCACAGCCCTAGTAAGAGGTTTTGTGTGAGTTCCTGCATTTCTCTTGACTGTTGGTTAACACTGAGTTTGTGTTTTTGATTTTCTTTATTATTATTTTTTTAATGTCGAGATTTAAACTATATACAGTGCTTAAATTTATTAGACCACCAACACCTCAACTAATGGTACTGGAGATTACCAAAATCATTTTGATGTTTCTGTAATGGTTAATATGTGTAAGCTGTTTAGTCACAGTAGTATTTCTAATGCTAAAATATAAATATTGTCGTCATGAATTTTCAAATTGACTGTTTACAAGAAAGACAGAAAATTGGGCAAAAAAAAAAAAAAAAACTTAGGATTTTTATCCGATTAATCGGGGAAAATAATCGGCCAACTAATCACTTTAGTTGCAGCCCTAATATATACTGTGGCTTTTAGTAAAGTGTGTTTAGTAGTCGGGCTTATCGCGATTAAATCGATTTGGCAAAAGCTTATTATTTAATGCGTAGAGCTGTACGGTTCTGGTAAACGCCTCTTGCGCAGAAACTCCAAATACGTCCTGCCAAACACGTCACATGACTGAGGGTGCGTTCACACTCGTCATGTTCGGTTCGATTAAAACGAACCCTGGTGCGATCGCTCAGTTAGTGCGGTTCGTTTGAACATATCCGAACCCTGGTGCGCTCCAAACAAGCGGACCGAGACCGCTAAAAAGATGGGTCTCGATCCGCTTCCAAACGAACTCTGGTTCGGTTCGATGGATATGCGAACGCAACACGGACCAAAGACGCGTAAACGGACCAAAAACAGGACGTGATCAGCTGATCAAGATTGGTGTCTCCAAAATGAGTCGAGGGCAAACGTGGAGCGTCGAGGAGGTGAAGTTTCTGGAAATCCTGCTGCTGTTTTGAATGTTTTGAACATTTGATGAGCTCTTCGTGATTCTCAGCTGGTCAAAATAAAGCATTAAATGATGGCGTTTAATCCAGAACACAGCGTTGTTTTGAGTGTCCGGTAAGCGGCTCCGTCGCCAAATATACGTCATAAAAGCGACCAATCAGGTCGTGACCGTATCCCTACGCCTTTGGTTCGGTAACTTTAGGTTCGCTGTAAAAAATGCCAGAGTGAACGCTAAGCGGACCAGGACTATATGATTTAATTTTTTGGTCCAGACCAAACCAACCGAACTACAAGTGTGAACGCAGCCTAATAAACACACGACTGATTCTGTGTAAGAAGACACATCATCTCACAGATCGTTTTAGAGTGAGTTTGGAGTAAAAACATGTTATTAAATGTTGGACAAGATGCTAATAAATGCTTCTCGCGTCTCAAAAGAAGTTTGACGCGTGTTGCTTTTTCAAAAGTACATTATAAGCGCTGGATCGGCATTTGGAGCCGTACTTCACTGAAAAGCTGCGCATGAAAAATAATCGCAGCATAATCATACTAAGAAACGCGCTCAACTTCAGGGTTATTTTTCGTACCGTGCGATAAATTGTGCAGCTCTATTTAGTAGCCTGAATTTCACTAGTGAAATGGTTTAATCCGCGGGAACTAATTGTGTGTTTGCAGGATTTTAGAAGAGTGAGATTAAAGCAGAATTACAAAATATTATGTCCAATTCAGCATCAAGATTGTAGTTCATGTTTATGGTAAAGTGTCGTTTCGCTTTTTTTTTTTTTTATAACGCTTCAGAATAAGGTTGAATTTGTTAACATTAGTTAAAATGAACTAACAAAGAAAACAACTTCTAAAGCATTCATTAATCTTTGTTAAAGGGTTAAATCACCCAAAAATGAAAATTCAGTCACTAATTCCTCTCCCTCGTGTCATTCTGCAGACGTAAGACCTTCGTTCACCTTCAGAACACAAATGAAGATATTTTTGATGAAATGTGAGAGGTTTTTTTTAGTAAGAAAGCAACGAAATTCAGCTAAAAACATGGTTAAAACGTTTAACGTGATGCGGCGATTCAACCTCAGTGTGATGAAGAGACCAGAATACTTTTTATGCGCTTAAACAAAAATAATGACTCGATTCAACAATTCAATCAAACTCCTACGCAGTGCAGCACTTCTGTGTTTACGTTACAACGGCGACTCCGTATTGGCCGATGCTGATCACGTGATCAGCACGACGCAGGAGCCGTCCAATCATGAGTCGTTCTGACAGAGAAACGCTGGACGTAAACAACGTATGAGAATGACCCAGAAGAGATTGTTGAATAAAGCTGTTATTTTGTTTGGTATTCTGGTCTCTTCAGAACGTTAAGGTTGAACCACCGCAGTCACGTCAACTTTTTACCTTGTCTTTACTACTTCTCTGCACCTTGAATGTAGTAATATCACTGCTTTCTATTGAGGATAAAAAAAAAAAAACATCTTGGATTTCATCGAAAATATCTTAATTTTTGTTCTGAAGATGAACAAAGGTGTGGAACGACATCTATTTTATGTTCATTTCAGCATTTGCTAATACATTATTAAAATCAAATGTTGCATCTAACGTGAACTAACAATTAACAGCTGTATTTAACATTAAACAAGATTAATAAGTAGTGTAATTAACACATTTATGAATTAGATGCCATTAATGGGACTTGATTGTAAAGTGTAACCCCATTTTAATCCTTATTTATTATTTGCTTTTAGTGATATGAATTTTTAAAAGTGCAAATATTGCATGCATGTAGTCTGAGATGAAATATGAGTCATAAAAACCGCATGCATTGCATAGTGATTATATGAAGTAATGTGGAAAAAAATGTCTTGACGTGATTTCATTGGCTTTTGCAAGTTCGAGCTTAAAGCAGAATCAATTACAAAAGCTGGTTTTAGCATTTAAAGTTGCCATTTTTTTGTTACACTTCAAGATTTTGGGTTAAATGTGTATGAATGCGTAAGATGTGTTACGTGTGCTGTAACTGTTTCTTTTCATTTTTGTGTATCAGTTGTAGTGCTTTAAAATGAGTTTTTAAAAGTAGAAATACTCCGTGCATGTAGTTTAGGACTTAATATGAGTCATAAAACTGCAGTAGTAGTTTTTGGAGCATAATTAATAATAATAATTAAAAAAAAAAGGCTAACACTTTAGTTTAGGGTCCAATTCTCACTATTAACTAATAACTATAATAATTGCTCGGACATTGAGTCTTTATTAGGACTTATATTGGCTAATGGCTTATTCTGCATGACCTTATTCTTCATCCCTTAATCCTACCAATACCTAAACTTAAAGGATTAGTTCACTTTCAAATGAACATTATCCCAAGCTTTCCTCTCCCTCAAGCCATCCTAGGTGTTTACGACTTTCTGATGAACACAGTCGGAGAAATATCAATAAATATCCCGAGCTTTATAATGGCAGCGATGAGCTGAAGAAAGAGTCTCCATCCATCATAAACATATTCCACACGCCTCCAGAGGGATAATAAAGGCTTTCTGAAGCAAAGCGATGCGTTTGTGTAAGAAATATATCCATATTTAACAAGTTATGAAGTAAAATATCCAGCTTCCGCCTTCGGTTTTCTTCAAAAAGCTTACGCTGTACGTCCTACACTTACGGAACTGACCCGATGCCTGGTGGACGCTAGATATTTTGCTCGGATGCGTCAGGATATTTATTAATATTTCTCAGAAAGATGAAAGTCATCTATGATGGCTTGAGGGAGAGGAAAGCTTGGGGTGATTTTCATCTGAAAGTGAACGAATCCTTTAACAACCGCCTTACTAATTATTAATAAGCAGTAATTAGGAGTTTATAGAGACAAAAGTTGTAGTAAATAGTGAGAAATAGACCCTGCGATTGAAAAATGTTTTAGCATGAAAGGTCGACAACTAACAAGTCTTTTTTATATTTAGGTTAAATCATAAAGTAAAGAGTATGTTTTAGACACTGTAGCTCGTCACTTATTCTCTTATTTATGTGCCGTTCGGGATGTTTTCATCCACTATGGGGAATTTTTGAGTCTTAATTTGGCCGTAACTTTCTCCGTGTTTCAGCAAATGGAAAGATTTTTGGTGACAAATCTTATTCTGACACATATTTTGGGAAAATGCTTTTTTATTTCTGTGGGCAAATTCACGACCCTTTCGTTACGATTTTAACTGCTTTAAAAATGTATCAGATAAATATTTTTTTGCTTAAATCTATTAATCAACCTCAGTCCTGATCAAAACTACTAAATTTTAAAAAAAAAATTCGGGATTTTAACTCTTTAATTGCCAAATTCATAAATGATGTCACTGATTTGGGAAAAAACGTGTCAAAGATTAGAAACAACATTGTTAGTTTTTGTGCCGCATCAGATTTTAACGTTTTAAAGAGTTAAAATCCTGAATTTCTTTTTTTAATTTAGTAGTTTTGATCAGGACTGAGGTTGATTAATAGATTTAAGCGAAAAAAATATTTATCTGATACATTTTTAAAGCAGTTACATAACAAAAGGGTTGTGAATTTGAATTTAGTGAGTCACCATTTTAGCTATTTTTGCAGATCAGAGACCATCACGCTGTGTGACATGAACTTAAAAGTACAAATATTCCATGCATGTATTATTTCAGTTCATTTGAGCCGATAAAAACGGCATGTGCATTTAAAGGGAATTTACATAACCAGTTTTAGATGTCACACCACAGGGCAAATGCGGTCAAATATCCATTTCCCAACCAATTTCTCTCTTTTTTTATCATCTTAGTCAAAGCTTTGAGAGTCTTCATCTCCAGAAATACTGTTTTGAAGTCGAGCGCATGAGTGTCCGCCGGCCTCCTGCCCTGTTGCTTCTCATGAGTAAAAGAAAAATAGGTGAAATTCTGTTCATTCCCCAGATAACGTATTTCAGCCTCTGGTACTACAACAAACAAAACCAGCAGAGATGGATTGATTTGGAGAAGCCGCTGAAGAAACAGCTCGACAAGTACGGACTGGAGCCGACCGTTTACTTTGGGGTGGTGTTCTACGTGTCGACTGTCACCCAGTTACAACAAGAGATAACCAGGTTAAGGACACGAATATGACCGAAAATGATCACATTAGTGTTGCTACAACGCTTTTACTCACTCCCTGTTTTTGACGCAGATATCAGTATTATCTCCAGCTGAAGAAGGACGTTCTGGAGGGGAAGATCCCATGCTCCATTGAGCAAGCCATCCATTTGGCCAGCTTGGCTGTGCAAGGTATTTTTTCTGCTACTATGTTTGGCATTTCAGGTATTTGAAAGTACTGAGATATTAGAACTGATGCAGGTCTAATGCGCTTTCAGATGATTTAGTTCTCTTTAATCTTGTGTGTGGGCCATTTATAATATTAATATTCTCTTCGGTCGGTTCCAGTCAATTGGCCTTTATTCACTCAAATTACATTTACATTTAGTCATTTAGCAGACGCTTTTATCCAAAGCAACTTACAAGTGAGGAAAACAAACAAGCGATTCTTCATGAATTGGCAAATAACACAGGAAGTGCTCACAATACAAGTTTCACACATTGCTCAGTACCATAAGCTGGAGTAGGAAGGGAAAAGGGAAGGAAAGGGTATTTTTTTTTTTTTTTTTATGAGGGGATCAAGTGTTCACGGAAGAGGTGAGTTTTCAGCTGACTCTTGAATATTGCCAGGGATTCTGCGCTCCTGATGAAAGTAGGGAGATCATTCCACCAGCAGGGAGCAGTGAAGGAGAATGTTCTGGAGAGTGATTTTGTGCCTCTTAAACTCCTGTCATGATTTACTCAGTGAAAGCATCGCGATTATTGTAGAGTTTGTCAAAGAAAGAAGTCTGTTCTGTTCACCAAGGCTGCATTTTACTTGATAAAAAAAAACAATTCTGTGAAATATTATTAAAATGAGCCGTTTTATATATTGCGAAATATAATGTGAGGGACACGAGCGGAGCTAAAGAAATCAATAAAACACAAACGCTTGAGCTAAACAAAAGAAAACGGGGAAAATAACATACATAAACACATGGATTGGCACCCGCCAATCATAACCTAGTGTGTTTAAATCACTTTACGTGCTGTGAGATGTCGGTCACGTGATATACTAACCTGGTCCCATAACTATGTATCGGAGAAAGATTTACATAAACTAACCCAAGAGTAACTCGGTAATACAGCGTTGTGACGAGTAAAGTTGAACAGAAGATAACTAACACACAATATTTACATTTTACATCATTTAGCAGACGCTTTTATCCAAAGCGACTTACAAGGGGAGCATTTTAGGGTTAGGTGTCTTGCTCAAGGACACTTTAGTCATGGTATTGAAGGTGGAGAGAGTGCTGTTCATTCACAATCCCCACTTTCAATTCCTGCCGGCGTGGGAATCGAACCAACAACCTTCAGATTACAAGCCCGACTCCCTCACCACTAGGCCACGACTACCCTATACAATAACTCTAAATCAGAAACTAAACAAGAGCAAACGCCCACTAGCGTCTGATTGGTCCTCAGGGTGTCGACCCGATGACTGGCAGGAACATCATCCAATCACAGGACCGATGAGATGAGATGGCAAAAAGGAGAGCAACCCTCCCAAAACAATACGAGACGTAACATTTCCCTATTCCGCTTGCGGAACTGACGCGACGCCAGTTC
This sequence comes from Opsariichthys bidens, assembly GCA_037194245.1. Lineage (NCBI taxonomy): Eukaryota > Metazoa > Chordata > Actinopteri > Cypriniformes > Xenocyprididae > Opsariichthys > Opsariichthys bidens. The sequence goes on along the minus strand of CM074286.1, from coordinate 1,965,163 downwards.
CGTTTTTTTCTGTAATTTGAATATTTTACTTCTTGACTTGTTAAATATGGATGTTTTTTTACCCGGAAATGCATCGCTTTGCTTCAGAAAGCCTTTATTGTGGCCTTTATTTATGGATGTGGATGGAGACTCTTTCTTCAGCTCACACTCGTTTGGTATGGAGGTCCAGGAGTGCCAAAAAAAAAAAAAAAAACGAAGAATCAATTAATTCATTTAATAATTCACACATAAAAATGTATATAAATAAATCACTTTTATATGGGCAAATAAATAGACATATTTAAAGTTGTTTATTTAATCCCTGTTTTTAAATGTAGTTTAATAGACCAATAAAACAAATTTAAAAAATCTTTTTTAATGTATAAATAAAAAGACATATTTAAAGTTGTTTATTTAATTCCTGTTTTTAAATGTAGTTTAATAGAACAATAAAACAAATTTAAAAAATCTTTTTTAATGTATAAATAAAAAGACATATTTAAAGTTGTTTATTTAATTCCTGTTTTTAAATGTAGTTTAATAGACCAATAAAACATTTAAAAAATCTTTTTTAATGTATAAATAAAAAGACATATTTAAAGTTGTTTATTTAATTCCTGTTTTTAAACGTAGATTAATAGAACAATAAAAAAATACATTTGTAAATCATTTTAAATGGCTTTTTAAAAAAGGATTTGCCAAACGCTTTTCTTTATCCATTTGTCACTCAAGTGCTAAAATGCCATTGGACAGGACACACGTGGGAGCAACCAATCAGCTTTCGCCTCAATTTGTTGAATTTCAATTCAGTTTCAATTTATTAAATGAATTAATTGATTCTTCGTTTTATTTTTATGTGTCACTCCTGGACCTCCATAGTTTGGTAGCGCATTACTGCCATTATTAAGCTCAAATGCTTCAGGACATTTATTAATATTTCTCCGATTGTCTTCATCAGAAACAAGAAAGTCACATACTATTAAGACTTGAGGGAGAATAAAGCTTGGGGTAATTTTCTTTTGAAACTAATCTTTTAATATTCACAAGACATTAGAGCGAATCGCGATCTCATTTAAATGTACTGACTTTTTATTTATTCATCACAAATTTTGATTTCGCACTGCAGAAATCACAGGGCCCTAAAATTAGAATAATATTTATAGTTTTTACTGTATTTTTTTGATCAAATAAATGCCTTTCCGAGCATAAGAGACATATTTAGGTAACCGGTCCTCTGAAAATCTTGTCTGTTTCACTCTTTCATATAATGTGAAAGGTGTTGTGAGACTCAATCATAACTTGATGTTGCAAGAGAACATTTGCTTTAACATTCTTAAGATAACGCTCGGCCAGCGTCTGGTTCACGGGTCCAGATACTCCATCACGAAGGTATGGTTTTAAATTACTACAAGCTGTAAGTCTAGAAAATCAGAGCACCATTCATCAAGCCGAGCTGCCAGGCTCGACTTCACCCAACGCAAGAATCTCGTGCGCTGATATATCTGGCAGCACCAGTTACTGGGCTGCTGTTAACATCTCTCACTGTCACAACCAGATAAAACAAATCACGTCCCGGCTGCGTTTGCACCGTCAGAAGGCCTTTGTCTTCGCTTGGTTTGCGTCGTTTCGATGAGGCGAGGAGTTATTTTCGTGCACCGGCATTGCTTGATGATGCTTGGGATTGTCGGCATAGCTGTGAACATTTCTAACGGGCTGATTAGACATGCTGTTAACGTGGAGCTACTACAGTTACAAAGGCTAAATCGATTCCTTCCATAACAAAACGTCTCTCAGCTTTTCTAAATTTAGATGTGCCATTGCCCTGAATGTTGCAGATGATTTTGCAGGAGTGTCAGCTCACATTTTACGTTTTAAACCCAACATCTAACTCATAACTTCAGTGCATCTTCATTAGTGAGATCAAATAAAATCATTAAAAAAAGTCAAACATCTCTAGTCTTTTATAAATCCTTAATAGTATTGAACTCGTCTGCATCTTCAGATAATGGCAGTGTTATTTTAATATAAGTGCAACACTATTAAAGTTATTAATGTTAATATAATTTTCCAAGGATCAACGTTAACGGACCAAACCGTGAGTCGTAAAGATTCGAAACTTTGAGAGTTGTTAGTACTCGGAAAAAGTTCCATTCAATCACAAAAACCCGGACCACGATGATCAAAAGTGTGGGAATACTTTTAAACAGAGGCCGAATAAAACGCTCCTTTGTTCCCTTTGCAGAACCGAAATGGTGTACCACCTGTGGAATTGGATCTGTGTCAAATTTTTGCACACGCAAGATCATATTTTGAGCGTGCAAAAGGGCATTTCGAGGAGAAAATCTTCGTCTCGCAAATAAGAAAATATTTTGACCGAACGAAAATCGGTTTTGCATTTCAAAGAAGTTTATTTGGACGTGCGCGGACGTTCTCTTTCGCACGTGCGAGGCTTGAGTCCGACCGCTCGCCTGCTCAACACAAACCAGCGTTACAATGTGCCAAAATTCCAGCCAATCAGAGATGAGGCTGCTAAATTCTGATTGGCTTGACTCCCTGCATTCCAGATAGAGCAAGAGGATAAACACGCGGTTCAGGAGACGTTTGTTCAGTGGCTTGAACACGATCAAAGTTCCTTTAAGACTGTAGAGAAAGTCTTTGACACTCTTCATGTTAAAGTTCAAATGTCTCCCACTGGACGAACACACATGATGACTTATTTTTAATCAAAATCAAATCGTATTGTTACATAATGGCGTGTCCCAGTGTTTCTACACCTCAACGAACTGCTAAATTCGTTCTAACTTCTTGCGTAAAAAAAGATCACTAGATTACTTTAAAAAAAACGGAATAAAAATAATCGTTAGATTAGCTCTAATCGTAGGTTGTTGGCCAGATCAGAACCAAACCAGTACAGGAAGATTCTCTGGAGTCTGAATGTCAAAAATTATCAAAAAAAAAAAAAGTTTACATTTTGATTCACGGTCTCTAAAACATTCAAAGTGGGTGGAGCCACTTTTACTGAAATGGCTACAACTCATGAATGGAGGGAGATGTTTTCACCAAACTTGTCTTATTATGTGGTCGCTAATTAAAACATTCATTTTTACTCATGTGCTTAAAGGCCTTAAAGTGCTTGAAGCCCGATTATCGCTGCTCGCAGCTATATATTTTTTTGTTTTGATTTTAATTAATTGAATAATTCTGTTTGACATTTTTATTAGTTTTTTTAAATGTCTATATGTTGTTTTTGTTTATTTTTATTTAAGTTTATTTTATTTCAATAGTAGTTCAACTAAATAAAAAGTTTAATAAAGTAAGATTTTTATATTTTATTTCAGTTAACACATATATTTCAAGTAATGAAAATGCTTTTTTGTTTTGTTTTAGTTAACCATAATAACCCTGGATAATGTACATGTTTTTCACTCTTCAACTAAAATTTTAATATTAGTTTATTGACATTAAAGAATCATCTTCATGTTTAGTTGGAGGATTTTTTTTTAATCGAACACTAAACATAAGATTATCTATTTCTTTCAGCTGACCTCGGAGACTTCAATCGATATGACTCCCAGGAATTCCTTCAGAAAATTGTGCTTTTTCCAATGGTGAGTTATCATTCGAACGTCTCCGTTTCTACCCCTGATCTTAAAACTGCTGGATGTTTCATAAGCCCATTCTTTCTCTCTGTTTGTCCTGTTCTCAGCCATGGATACAGGACGAGAGGGTTGTGGAGGAGGCCACTCAAAAAGTCACCATGCTCTATCAAAACTATCGGTGAGAGGCTGCGAAATGTGCTTATTTTCCCTTTTAAGAAGTTTTCTGCAGTTTTGGGAGGTTCAGTGAGGAGGCTTCATGATTATTCGATGTGTTCAGATGGTTCCTGTTAGTAGATTTCAAAGGTGGCTGTGAAACGCCTGACATGAATTATGATCAGACTTCCAGCTTTGGACTCAGAAAACCATAAACGCTTTTGGCTTTCCTGCAAAAGTTGTGTTTCCGAAAGGTTCTTCAGAGCAGATTTGCATGTGTTCGACACACATTTGGGCTGGGGCTTATATGTTGCACACATTTTGTAGTGTTGTTGCCATGCCGTCATTTTACGCCGGACCGCTTCACAAACGAGGGTCGATTCGAGGAAAAAAGACGAACGTGACGACACATGCTAGTGACGAGTTGATCAACTCCACATCAATTTATCCACGAACCGTTCAGAAACGTCTAAAAGTTGGAACTTCTCCATCAGTGTCGACTCCGCTTTGAACACTTTCCTCATTTTGTCTGCGTGAGATTCTCCAGCTTTGTTGTTGTTGAGCTGTTAAAGCTCCGCCCTCTTCTGGAGCAGCAGCTCATTTGCATATAAAGGGACACACACAAAAATGGTGTGCTTTTGCTCACAGCGAAATGGGGCAAATTTGACAATAAATAATCTGTGGGGGATTTCGAGCTGAAACTTCGCAGACACATTCTGGAGACACCAGAGACTTATTACATTATATACGGCATTATAGTTGCACTTTAAATGGGTTTTAAGGGGATAGATTACCCAAAAATGAAACTTCTGTCATCATTTACTCGCCCTCATTTCAAAACTGCATGACTTTCTTCTGTGGAACATAAAAGTAGATAATTTGGGAAATCTTTTGTTGTTGTTGTTGTTTATGCAATGGAAGTCAATGGTAACCAGAACAGTTTGGCTACCAACATTCTTCAAACAGCGGATTCATTCAGGAATGAAGTAAATAGCTCTCTTCATAAAATGTGCCTTAGAACAATTGATTCTTCACCTGATTCGTTCAAAACTCGATTTCATTGCCTGGAGACACAACACTTCTGCTTTGGCTTCATAAGTAATATTTTCACCGGCAAACTTGTGCAAAAACAGACAATATTGTCTAAAATATAACTTCTTATTTCTAGAACTGTTGTATAAAATTAATATCACATTCATACTTGTGCTGTTCGGGACAAAAATGGCTTGTCAGGCAGCTGAAATATCTTTTACTGAGTCTTGGAAGAAATCTGCGTAAGCATTGCGATTCTCTGACGTTGTTTGTTTTTGTAACGCACCGTAAGAATGAGGAAGTGTCTGATAATCGTGATCAGATGACAGGCGCGTTTGTTGAATGCGGTCTTTGTGCTGTGGTATCTCAGAGCTGATGGTGTGTGTGTGTGTGTGTGTGTGTGTTGATTCCCAGAGGTCTGTCTGCTCCGGAGGCCGAGTTACTCTACATGCAGGAGGTGGAGAAGATGGAGGGCTACGGTGAGGAGAGTGTCCAGGCGAAGGTGAATCGGCAATTCAAAACAGTACACAGTAAAATATTCATCTCATAATAGATTCCCTTGACACATTTTGCAGTACAAATGTTGTCAAAACAAGACATTCAACAAATTCTCAAAATGAATGCGTGCACTTAAAGGGACAGTTCACCCCAAAAATAAATTCTGTGGTCATTCACTCACCCTCACGTCGTTCCAAATCATCCTTCGGAGCACAAATGAAGATCTTTTTAATGAAATCTGAGAGGTTCCGGTCCCTCCATTGACTGTTCACCTAAAACTCTGATGCTTCAAAACTTTGATAAAGAGATTATAAAGTAAATATCCACCATATGAATTGAGCAGTTTAATCCAGATGAACATCCACAATCACTTATAGTGAACGGATTTAAATAAGGCTTTTAGGATTTATTTTACGATCTGTTTGAAGCATCAGGAGGAGGGTGAGTTGATGACATAATTTATATTTGTGTGTGTGTGTGTAAACTATCTCTTTAAGAAATGAATTCTATTCACTACAGAAACACCGTTCCAAAGCAGTAAATGACAGCGAAGGAACTTCTGAACAAATTTATTAGTAGTATTTGCTAAATCAGCATCACAACACTATTACTCATACTTGAGATTATTTAACCCTTGTGCGCTGTTGGATTTCTGCGTCCACTCGGGTCAAATTGACCCTAATTGGATTCAATACAATTCCTCAAAAATCACACTATGAAAAACGACAAAGATTCAGGTACAAACTGTAAACATGTAATATCAACATTTGTCAAATATTCCAAAAAATACATATCTGAAGATGTGATTTTATGAAAATGTTTTTTAACCATTTAAAATAAACAGTACATTTTTAAATACAATAAATAAAAAAATTTAACTTTTTTTTTCTTAGAACATCATAACTGAACAATTAAAAGTAGCTGTATAATGAAAATATTTACTTTTCCTAAGTTGGCTGTTTTGTAAACTCATTTCATAAAGTCTAGAGCTTTCTGGATCAGAACTTCACACACGTGCTGCTGGTTAAAACATGTTTCTGTATTGAAATAAGTGTGGAAAACCTCATTTTTTAGCTTCATAAGGTAGTAAAAAAAACAGAATATAACCAAGAAATGTTATTATTTTGGGTCAGAACAGTTGATTTGAGAGTTTAATATTTGCGGGTCCAATTGACCCGGCGAACATCACGAACGTAACAGTGATTTTGTTTGTATATGTCAAAAAACACCAGCATGTTGAAACTTTGCATGCATGTTCATGATGATAAATGAGAAAAAGTCACAAAATATCAAGAAAAAAAACATCGGTTAACCAGTATTTCCAACAACTTGAAAATCTAAACGGGTCAAATTGACCCGTAACATAACACAAGGGTTAAAATAACCCCCAAGCGTTAGACTTTGGCACTTTGAATCTACTTGTCAGTGTTATTTTTCATAGACACCAGACTTAAGATTTTCTTCTTTACAATACGATTTCATTTACTAACATTAGTTATGAAGAACAATACTTTACAGCATTTATTGATCAACATTTACTAATACGTTCAAACCAAAAGTTGCGTTTCTTAAGGATTATTCTGAGATCACAACCGGCTGGATGTACGTTATCTCGCTTATTACACGGCTACTTGACGCACAATAAATAATTACACATTTTATTGGCTCTTTAAACGCAAAGCTTCCGCGGAGAGAGCAGCTCAAACTAGACGGACACAGTTTTATTAAACGGCATTTCGCCACATGAATAATTATGGGGATAAGAGATATTGATCTGCGATTAAACTGTTATAAAATCATACCTGTTTTGTCATTTTGTAATCCAACCGTGTACAAAACAAGAGCCCCAAAATGGCAGTAGCTGCGTTTGTCAGAAACGAGAGAGCGAGTTGACATAAATAAATACACAAAATACCGATTTGACAGTTTTAATATGTTATTAGCTCACCAAACGCAAAAATCGATGACGAAAAAACGTTTCTAGCAAGCGTAAAACGCCGCTGGATGACGCGATTGACCAATCAGAATCAAGTATTCCACAGAGCAGTGTAATAAGATGGTAAACTAACTAAATATACAACAATGAACAGTTACTAATGTTTAAAGATTATCCTCATTGTTAATGTTAGTTAATACGTTAGCTAATGTTAACAAATGAGATCTTATTGTGATGTGTTACCCCAAAAAAAGAGTGCTTAATGATCATTTTAGCCATTTAAATGAATACATGTATCATTCTCAAGTAGGGCTGTGCAATTAATCGCAATCGCAAAACAATCGCGATTTGAGCACATGCAATTTCTAAAATCGCACAAGTCTGCAATTTTTATTTATTAAATTATTTATATTTTAATTGAGAATACTGCAACGTTACTGTGCGCATGTTTAAGATGTTGACCAATCAGAGCTCGCTCAGCACCAAAGCGGGAGAACAGAATAGGCAAACGGAGGAAAGAGGGAAAAATATGGATGCGGTTCAGAATAAAAAAGAGAAATTCAACATCAGTCGTTTGAGAGAGTTTTGATTCAAACACTGGACAAAAGACGCCGACTCACACTTATTTCACACAAGTTTCTGTATGAGAAATGATAGGCGGCGTTGAATACGAGTTTAAGCAGGTGAAATAATCCTCATTTATTTGATGTTGTCTGTTTTTAATTACAGTTTTGTTTATGAAGCCTTCATTGTGAAACATTTTGTTCTGCACTTCTTGTGCACTGAATACATTCAGAATGAAGCGTGCTTGAAAAAGCAAAAACAATGACCAAAATTGCAAAATAAATCACAATTGCAATATTCATTAAAAAAAATCGCAATGTGATTATTTTGTCCATATTGCACAGCCTCGTATTCCTCTCAAGCTGTTTTTATTTCCTTCTGTGTGTCTGAACAGGACTCTCAGAGCACAGATGTGATGATCGGCTCTTGTCTGGACGGGATTTTCGTCAAGCACAAAAACGGGAAAGCACCTCTCATGTTTCGGTATGCATGCATCTAACATGCCTTTGTGTGTTTTATTGCATCCACGCATTAGGGATGGTGAAGATATTGAATATTTGTGGTGCGTTAATGATGATGAGCAATGTTTAAAAAAAAAAAAATGCACTTGTGACGCTTTGAGTCCGTTTAAGGAAACGGCATTTTTAATAATAAAAAAATAATGTGTAGGTAAATATCGCTGTTAATTACAATGCTTTACGGTGCTGCAGATACACTAAATAAATGCGAGTAAAAATGTAGTGAAACAAAGTGTGCAAAATATAACTAGATTTATTTTTGTATTTTACTTTCTAATGATGTAGGCTAATGCCCTAGTACATCATCCAGCCGTATCTATCGTGTGTCTGACTCGAGCTCTTCGTTGTTTCTGCAGGTGGAATGACATTAACAATATGACTCATAATAAGTCCTTCTTTGCCCTGGAGCTCGCCAACAAAGAAGACACAATCCAGTTCCAGACCGTAAGTCTGCAGGCTGTCGCCACTCCACTTTACTTTGTCTGAAATAACCGAAAGACTTGATTAACTTCACGTTGTGCTACAGTCTTAAAAATAAAGGTTCTTTATTGGAACACCCATGGAACCTTTCAAAAGCACATAAGGTTCTTTATATTGGGAAAAGGTTCTTTAGATTTTCACACACTCTTTAAGAACTGATCGCTGAACAGTGGACCAAGTATGTTTACACACACACACACACACACATAAGGAATTTGTCTATGGGATCGCTGCAACAACCCCCTCCTGGAAACATTATTTTTTATCACAGCGTGTCCCAATAATGCCCATGTGTGAGTCCATTCATCATAATGAATAGATCCGTAGCCGGCCTCTGAGGAACGCCACTCATTTAGGCGCTGAAACACACGAGTCGATGTCCTAGGCTGATTTGATTTAGTAAAAATGTTCTGGCTCTGTTTCAGGAGGACCTGGAGACGTCCAAATACGTGTGCAGAATGTGGCTGGCGCGACACAAGTTTTACAAAATTAACAACAGCAGTTTGTAAGTTTGTGTGTTTGTTTTTGTTTGGGATGCACTGATTTGGCCGATACGATTTAAACCTGAAACATACACTAATATAGACACCCTGCTTCATTTGTCTCTTTTCTCTCAAAACTAGTTTTATTGTTGTAATTGGATCTTTTGGTTTGATGTGAAACAGGACTGCATTATAGGCACAATAATGTTCATTATCCTTTAAACGATCGACACTACCATTCAAGAGTTTGGGCTTTGTAAGATTGTTTAATGTTTTTCGAAGTTTCTTCTAATTATCAAGATAGCATCAAATAAATAAATAATATTACGATTTAAAATAAACGTTTTCTATGAGAAATATATAGTAAAATATAATTTATTCCTGTGAATTTTCAGCATCATTACGCCAGTCTTCAGTGTCACATGATCTTTCAGAAATGCTCAAGAAACATTTGTTATTATCAGATGTGAATATAAAAAACAGATGTGTACTTTTGTTCAGGATAACTTGATGAATAGAAATGCAAAGTACAAAACATTATACAAAACCATTTAAAAGTGTGAGGGTCAGTAAGAATTTTTTGAAAAGAAATTAATACTTTTATTCAGCAATGAGTGACTGTTTATAATGTTTCAGAAGATTATAATTCAAATAAACGCTGTTTGAGCTTTCTATTCATCAAAAAAATATTGTACATAAATATTTTGTACAATTGTACACATTAAATATTTCTCGAGCAGCAAAATCATATTATAATGATTTCTGAAGGATCATGTGACACTGAAGACTGGAGTAATGAGGCTGAAAATTCAGCTTTGATCACTGGATATAAATTACATTTTACAATATTTTCAAATAGAAAACAGCTATTTTAAATTGTAATAATATTTCACAATATTAATGTTTTTACTGTATTTTTAATTAAATAAATGCAGCCTAGGTGAGCAGACGAAACTTCTTCTTTTAAAAACATTCAATTTCTTCTTAAAGATCCCAAACATTTTAACAGTTGTGTAATATATATATATATATATAGTGGAGTAAACGAAACAAGAAATACAAGTTGACGTATTTAAAAAATACAACATTTAGTTTTTGTGTTTGATTTTAAAATGGTGGTAATAAGTGCATGCACAATGTTTTTATTACTAGTCCTTTTCATGCATATGGTCAATTGCTGATTATGTTAATGTGGTCAGTAATTGGCTGAGTAAAATTATCGGCTGCTGCATCGGTGCATCTGTAGTTCAGTGTGTCTCTTTCTCTCGGTGGCTTCACCGCTGTCCGTTTGCTGTCTCCAGAGAGCTGTCTGACGGCCCGAACTCTGAGGGCTCCCAGAGGTCCATTCTCTCTCTTTCATTTCCTCGCTTTCCAACCCTCTCTCGTCCCTCTGTGCCTGCTGACAAGGGGTGAGCACGACTGCTGCGTCACTGCTCAGAGCCTTCTCGTGGGCTACAGATTGACGGGGAATTCCTGATTTTATTTTTTCATTTAAATCAAGATGAATTACAGACGCTAAATCAAACATTACAAGCGTTTATAAATATTTCGTTTTGCAGTTAAATATTGGGAATATGTTGTGCAAAAACACAATTACCCCATTGCTTCTTTTTTTTTTTCTTTTTTTTACCAGAGTGAACCACTGTTTATGTGAGAAATACAAACTTTGAGCTTTATTACTCTCTGCTTTATTTCAGCCAGTCTTTTATTGTTTTTGTGTTTTATTACAGACAAACTCAGCCCGCTCCTGTAAACCCCGTGAGGCGACGCTCCTCTACGAGAATGTCTCTGGTCAGCATTACACCAGTTATTCACGGCCTGCACAACAGTTTTGCAGTGGAGCTTGTTCTGTAGGATGTTTCTGGAGTTTGTCGGCTCTGCATGACCTCATGTGATTTACTGTCGCTCCATTTTAAAACCAAAACCTGCATCTTCACTGAAATAGAGCCTTATGAGCATCATGATCATCTAATCGAAGCATTAAAAACAATATATAGATTTAATATAATCATGCTTGGAATGATTCAGTGTACCTATATGACGTAAAATACTCTCTAAGGAGGGAGTGCACTAGTTTTGAAGCAGATTTAATGTTGAATAATGCTATTGTGTTGTTTTATGATGCAGCCAAAACCACAACCCTACATGATGCCACCTCAGATGCACTTTAACGGCCATTACACCGAGCCGTACACGTCTTCGCAAGGTAGAGCGGGCTGAAGATCCTGTCCGTTCTCACTCACGGCATTGTCCTCTTTTCCTTTACAAATATCTAAACGATGTTAAATCAGTCACATTTTAAAAATTTGACAACTCTAATATAGATGATGACAAATGAAACCTTATTGGAATAATTCTAAGAGAAAACAAGTTTATTTTAAACAACGTTTTTTTGAGGAAAATGAGACTTTGTTTCTCAAGTTAACGTATCTTGATTTAAGGAAGTTCAGATATTTGTACTATAATAGCTAAATGTTCCACTTTTGTTTAAATTTAAAGTTTAAGTCATGTAATAATGAATATAATATATAAAATGTATATGTTGCATTACTTAGTCATGCCAAATAAAGCTCATTTGAGTTTTACTGGGAAAAACGAAGACTTTTCTTGTATTTCCTACAGATAATCTTTACATCAACAACCAGAATGGTTTTTACTACCATTCCCAAACCAGTCTGGACCGCTCTCCGCACGAGTACAACGGAAGGATCCGGAACGGCAGTGTTTACAGCGCCCAAAGCACCAGCTCCCTCAACAACCCGCAGCACTACCTGCAGCCGTCGCCCATGTCGTCCAACCCGAGCATCACGGGAAGCGATCTCATGCGGCCGGACTACGTGCCTTCCCACCGCCACAGCGCCCTGATCCCGCCGTCCTACCGCGCCACTCCCGATTACGAGACGGTCATGAGGCAGAAGAACCTCGGCATGATCCCGCCCGCCGAGCGGCAGAGCCACTCCATGAGGAACCTCAACATCGGCAACTCGTACGCCTACAGCCGACCCGATCCGCTCGTGTACAGCCAGCCGGAGATCCGCGAGCACGGAGCGGGCCAGTATCCGTTCCACCTCAATTACAGCTTCCACAGTCCCTCTCCGTACCCCTATCCCACCGAGAGACGGCCCGTGGTGGGCGCCGTTAGCGTCCCCGAACTCACCAACGTCCAGCTTCAGCAGGCGCAAGAGTACCCGCCGCCCAACATCATAAGGAACCAGGTGTACTGGCCACCACCGCCGTATCCCTACCCTCATCCTCGACCCGCCAACAGCACCCCGGATTTGTCCCGTCACCTCTACGTCAGCAGCAGCAACCCGGATCTCATCACGCGCCGCGTGCACCACTCGGTGCAAACCTTCCAGGAGGACAGTCTGCCCGTGGCGCACTCGCTGCAGGAAGTGAGCGAGCCGCTCGTCACGCCTCGCCGTCCTCACATGCACAAGCGCAACTCCATCGAGATCGCCGGGCTGGCGTACGGTTTGGAGAACATGAGGCTGAAGGAGAGGAAGGCGAGTCGCGGGACGTTATACATATTTAAAGCTATTTTCAATAGTTATTATGTCATTTGTATAATATAATTTTGTAAGACTCCAAATAATGTATCACTTTATTATCATCCTTGATTCTAGAGAATTGATTTTTAAAATTAAAATTCATTTAATTTTATTAATGTGACGTTACACACATTTAAATAATAAAACAATTAATATATATATATATATATCAACATGTTAAGTTATAGATTACTATAATAGTTTTAGAATTAATGCTTATATTTTTATTGTATTATATTAATCTATAATTCTAGATTGACTTTTTTTATTAATTTAAGTCATGTGACATTGCACACATTATGTATTTTATTTAATTGCATTATAGCAATAATTGTATAAAATATAGAATTCATGTTTAAATGTTTAAATTTTTGATGCTATACATTTTTATAATTGTTTTGCTGATTCTTATATAAATATAAATTATTAATAATTCTAATAATTATAAAATTCTTATATTTTAGCTTCAATCTTTGATTCTATGTTACTGTTTGAGGGAATAGATTGTTTAAAATAAATTTAATTAGAATTTTTGTTATGTAGTAAACAGTTAACTATTTTCAACAACATTTTGCTAATTCTTAATATCTAATTAAATAAGAATCTTAATAATTATATAATTAATTCTAATGTAATTAATAGCAATCTTCATGTTCTAGTTTGAGTTATATTTGAGAGAATTTATTTTATAAATGCACCCATGTATCCATCTTTTGTATGTCATTATTCACATATAAACATTCGTAATGATTAATATATAGTTTATATAATTAAAAAAAAATCATAATTCTTACATAATTATCTAAGATTCTAGATTGAGAAAATTCATGTATATTTAATGCATCAACTTCAGTGAGATAATCACAGACAAATACAAATAAACAAATAATATGTTTTAAAACCATTTTCAACAGCATTTTGCTAATAGTAATATGCATTATTTATACAATTACAAATGCTAAAAATTATATAATGAATTTTTATTACATTTTTAGTAATAAGATAAACTAAGATTATATATTTGATTAAAATTATGATGTAATAAATGACATTTTTTGCATCATCTACCCAGGCATCCGCATCTGCGGCCGAGACTCCACCTCCAGTTGCCCAGGCGATGACCCCTACGGCATCTGGCCCGGACATCAATGTCGTCCTGGAGGTTTCGAAGCCTGAGGATGCGGTCATCAAGGAGGACGTGTACTACGGCCATAAAAAATCCCTCTCCGACGCTACGATGCTGGTGCACAGCAGCGGTGAAGAAGAAGAGTTCGAAGACGACAGCGGCCGTCACACACCCCAGTCTCAGGATGCGGTGGGCGGTCCCGAGCATCACATGACGCCGCTGGAACGGTCACTCATGGATCCACCCGCTTATCCATTCAGCCACAATATGGACACGGTCCCGACGGGCCCTCCCGCGTACCAGGCCCATCCAATCATCCGCAAGCCGGAGGACGTGGGCCAGCTGGCCCCTCTTCGAGAGCCCGGACACATGATGCCCTCAATGTCCGAGGGGGATCTGAGCGGACAGGGACGCTTGAGACAGAAGAGAGACGTCTATAAGAGACCCGTCTCTGACGTGCCTCCTGCGAGAAGGAACATCGATGGTCTTCCGCCAGCAGTAAGTGCACTCGATCAGATTTGATTCAGCATCACTTAACGGGATAGTACACCCAAAAAGGCAAACTATCCCATGATTTACTCACCATCCTAGATATATTCGACTTTCTTCTCTCACTCAAACATAATCCGTTGTATTAAAAATATCCTGACTTTTCCAAGCTTTTATAATGGGAGTGAATAGGTTTTCGAAAGGCCAAAAAAGCACATCCATCCATCATAAAATTACACCGTACGGCTCCAGGGGGTTAATAAAGGCCTTCTGAAGTGAAGCGACGGCTTTTTGTAAGAAAAATATCCATATTTATTACTTTATAGACGTCAAATCAGCGGCTGCGATAATCAGAATCAAAGATTTTATCTTCATGACGGATTATATATTAACAAAATTGACAAATTTGGATGTACAATTGTGCTATAAACAAATAAATTTAACATGGAAATTAAAAGAATTACTATGTAACTTGTAGTGTAAAATAAAATATAGAAAATTATCGGATTTATTTATTTTTCAGTGCTACAAAGTCTATATAAAATAATAAATATTAAATATTTCATCTGTTTACTTGCATGTCACATGACCGTTAACTGGCATTAGAGAACCGTGAATAGTTGGGTATCATTTTAACTTTAACGATTCACGTAAGGTAAAAAATCAATCATTCATTGACATTTATTCTAAGTCTTGTTGCAAAACATTTCATCGAGGTTGAAAATCGTGAACAAAAACACTTACACAAGGAACTTTTGCCTTTGGTTTAAAAATACCTTAGGAAAATATACATTTCAAGCATTTTTAAAGACAAGCGAACACTCGGTAATTAAAAAAGAAAACATTAGCAATTGCACAAACACAACTGAATAAAGATATACGATTGAAATAAAAAATGAAATGTTTTAAAACTTTCAGGTACGGAAACTGGAATCAAATGTAAAATTGTTGCACTTTATGAATAAAATACATGCTGCATTACAAATATAGTTATTTAGTCAGGAACAGCGAGCGATTTTATTGTTCTTTGATCAACATTATTATAGTGACCGCAGGAGGAATATTAGGCTGCTGTCACTTTAAGAGCTGCACGGATCCAATATACTGTTACACATGCTTTTTCTCCCTCAACTGTTTACATTCACTTAAGGCATATCCCACTGTATTTACGAGGATATTTTGACCTTTTTTGTGTGTAAATCACACAAAGTGAATGAAGCGCACGTCATTTCGGAACCGACAAGTGGAATCGAAATGCGCGTTTCTCCGGTTCTTTGAATTTTGTAACCTGTTCTAAATTGGAACCGGTTCTCGATAATAATACAGTTATATATGGTTTAAAACGAAATGAATGTAGTTATTTTGTTTGTTACATTTCTACTATTTTTGGCGCATGACTTAAATACAGAGTTGCAGGATTTCAGTTAGACAATAGAAGACAGAATAACCCAGATTTGTGTTTTTACACTCGAGTTTTAACCTCCTCATTCCAAACATGCCTAGTTTCCACTTTCCTTTTCCCTTTTTGCTCTAATTATTTATTTGAATATATAATGCATTGACTTATTTTTTATTTGCATGGTTATTTTAAAAAAAACAGTCAGTGTTCATATAGTAGTAAAATATGTATAGAGATCTTGTTTACACACATAAAGATAATCAGTTCTGATCATTTGATAAAGGAAATCCAAACTGATTTGTAATGGTACGTGATCTAGCTGGTGTGGCTTTTATTTTATTTTATCTTCATGTTTGCGCACAGGGGTGAGGCTGAAAGCTCGACTTTATACGTGTGACTTGAAGAATGCTGCCCAACAGGCCTTTAGACCTGAACTGGTACATTCCTCTGAAGAGAACGGCTCTTCCCGTGTGTCTCCGGTCCTGATCCTCAGACTCTTTGTTTCTCTCTCTCTCTCCATCGCTCTCTCCGGATATGAAGGGCATGAAGAAAGGACGCTCGGAGGTCAAGAAGGTGGGACCCCTGAAGCTGGCGGCTCTTAACGGCCTGACCCTGTCCAGAATGCCGCTGCCTGATGACGGGAAGGACGACCCGGAGAACGCGTCTAATGATGAGAGGGTAACTACTGCTTTCAGTTTGACCGCAGGTTGTTAGTGATTGACTAACGTTGTTGTAGTTTTTGTTAATGTTTTTAAGAAGTCTCTTCTGCATTAATTTGATCCAATACAGCAAAAACAGTAGAATTATTTTTACAATTTAAAAACACTCTGTGTTGGGGTTTATAGAAAGCTTTCCTAACATTATACACTACTGGGGTCTGTAAGAATTTGTTTGTTTTTGGAAAGACAGTTATAATGTAACAAAAGATTCTATTTCAGATAAATGCTGTTATTTTGAAAATTCTATTCATCGAAGAATCCTGAAAAATTGTTACACAACTGTTTTCAACTTTGATATTAATAATAAATGTGTCTTAAATCAACATATCAGAATGATTCCTGAAAGATCATGTGACACTGAAGACCGGAGGAATGAGGCTGAAAATTCAGCTTTGATCACTGGAATAAATTACATTTTAAAATGTATTCAAATAGAAAACTGTTATTTTAAATTGTAAAAATATTTCAAATTTTTATTGTTTTCGCTGTATTTTGGTTCACATAAATGTACCCTTTGTTTGCAGAAGAGACTTTTTTGAAAAATAGATTAAAAAATTATACCGATCTAAAAATTTTAAGTGTGTGGATATACATTTACTATTTATATAAATATATATAATTACTTTTTAATTTTATAAACATTATTTTTATAGTGTTTATTTATTTATTTATATATATATATATATATATGTATGTATGTATGTATGTGTGTACAAGATTACAAAATACATGCTTTAAAAAGTAATTTAATCTAAATACTTTAGAATACTTTGGAATACTAATAAGTGTGAAACAAACACACTTTTTATCTCACAATTCTGACTTTTTCCCTCAGAATTGTGTGATATAAAGTTGCAATTGTGAGTTATAAAGTCAGAATTATGAGATATAAACTCACAATATTGAGAAAAGTCAGAATTATGAAACACAAACTCACAATTGTGAGGAAAAAACAAATAGTGAGAAAAAGTCGCAGTGACGAGTGAATTATAAAATGACTCACAAAACATGAAAACAGTGAAAACATGAAACTGAACTCGTCTTTTTCAGACGGTCAGAGTCAGAGAATCACCAATCGCTGTTTAAATGACATTAAAACTCAAAGTAATCACTTTGGTAATCTAAAACACTTTTCAGATGGAACTGGAATCTGATTACCACACATTTAAAATGTAACTGTAATGAAACACACTTACTCAAATTTTGTATTTTAAATATGTAACTAAGTTACTTGTATTTCGTTATTCCACAACGCTGTAAATATAACGTTATTACTTTTGTAGTTTCATAACATTTTACAGTGAAGTCATCAACTATGAAATCACACAATGATTAATTAAAATGTTTACATTAAAAAAAATCACTGTCACTTCAACTAGCAGATGTTTGTTGGTATAGCAACTAAAGTACTAATTGTTTGATTCTTCTCACACATCGTTACTGTTGGCATGCTGTAGGGCATCACGAGCTGAACTGACCCTCACGCCCTTGTGTTTCCTGCAGTGTAAGATACTGGAGCAGCGAGTGGAGCAGGGGATGGTGTTCACAGAGTACGAGCAGGTGCCCAAGAGGCGACCCAACTGCGAGTGCACGATCGCTCAGATGCCCGAGAACAGCGACAGGAACCGCTTCCAGGATGTCCTGCCCTACGACGACACGCGTGTGGAGCTGGTGCCCACCAAAGAGAACAACACGGGCTACATCAACGCCTCAAACATCAGGGTGAGCAGTAGGGCTTGTGCATGGACATTTTGCATTGATAAATCTGTCCTGGCGCGCAGAAATTCGCGATTGAATGGACAAAAACACACACAAGCGTGCCATTTTTGTCTAGTATCCTCATAAGCACAGTCTTAAATTAGTTAAATAAATTCTCAAATGTCAAGCTCTTAAAGTGACAGCAGCCTATTAATCCTGCGTTTGTCATTAATGTTAATCAAAGAGCAAAAGAAAATCACTCGCTGCTCTTCACTGAATAACTTTTGTATCTTTAATAAGGATATTTTATTTATAATTTTTGCAGTGAAGTGTTTGATAACTTTATTCAATTTCTGTATGTTTCCTCACATCAAACACCTGCCTTTATGTTTCTACATTAATTTGGAGATTAACTGTTAAACTCTTTCAATATAAATATACATATTAAAGACTTTAATGCAAATAATCACGATTAATTTAATTACATTTTAGCATTTTTGTCTAATGATTCTAAGAAGCATGCAAAACTTTATGGAGATCAGCCATATAACAGTTATGAATGTTAAACTGATACATTCCTATTGTAAATTAAGGTTTAGGGTTGTTAAATGATGCATATATTTTTATGCATGCACTTTAAGGATCTTCCCTGATATTTGATGCGTGCAGCTATATTTTATTGATGTGTTTATTCATATCAGATTAATCAGCCTTCATGTCTGGTATTTACCAGGTTACGGTCAGAGGTAAAGAGTGGAGTTATATCGCATCTCAGGGTCCGCTTTCCAGCACCTGCCAAGACTTCTGGCAAATGGTATGGGAGCAAGGAGTTGCCATCATCGCCATGGTTACAGCAGAGGAGGTAAAGCATGCACGTAAAGGACATGTGGTGGTTATGACCAGATTTTGATTTATAAGCTTGGGTTACAAAGTTACAAAGCTCCTTTTTATGCATCAACTGAATACAGCTTGGGATTTAAGAATCTAAATGGGTTCATCAATAATAGAATTGATTAAGCCCTAGTTGTTATTTACAGTGTCACTCTTAAATCTTTGCATCACCGGCTTGTTTTGTTTCCTGATCTGCAGGAAGGAGGTCGTGAGAAGAGTTTCCGCTATTGGCCTCGTCTGGGCTCTCGCCACAACACTGTTACTTACGGACGATTTAAGATCACCACGCGCTTCCGTACGGATTCTGGGTGCTACGCTACAACCGGCCTGAAGATCAAACATCTCCTCACGGGACAGGAGCGGACCGTCTGGCACCTGCAGTACACGGACTGGCCCGATCACGGCTGCCCGGAGGACTTTAAAGGGTTTCTTTGTAAGTACAGCACAGATAAGATCAATTCTTCAGACCGATTTTGGCCTTCTAGATGGTTTCCCGTCATAGTGTCTGTACGAATTGTAGGTTCTCTGTTAGTAAGCCTGAAAGAAAAGTGAAAGTATTCTATTAAATTGCTAAACATGTTCCAGTAAGGAATGCTGTGACGTGTGAATATCACGAAAACCCCTTTTCAGAGTCATATATACCTGAATAACTTTACTTTTCTTTTTTGCAATATGTAAAATTATGTAAAAACATTTATGGTGCAATGCATATGTGTGTATATACAAGGCTGGGTGGGTCACTTTTAAAATGTATTTCACTACAGATTACAAAATACATGCTTTAAAAAGTCATTTGTAACGTATTTCGTTACATTACTCAAGTTTAGTCACTTCATCTAAATACTTTAGAATACTTTGGAATACTAATAAGTGTGAAACAAACACAAAAAAGATCATTGAGAGTTTTTATCTCACAATTCTGACTTTTTCCCTCAGAATTCCGTGATATAAAGTTGCAATTGTGAGTTATAAAGTCAGAATTATGAGATATAAACTCGCAATATTGAGAAAAGTCAGAATTATGGGATATAAACTCGCAATATTGAGAAAAGTCAGAATTATGGGATATAAACTCGCAATATTGAGAAAAGTCAGAATTATGGGATATAAACTGACAATATTGAGAAAAGTCAGAATTATGAGATATAAACTCACAATATTGAGAAAAGTCAGAATTATGGGATATAAACTGACAATATTGAGAAAAGTCAGAATTATGAGATATAAACTCACAATATTGAGAAAAGTCAGAATTATGAGATATAAACTCGCAATATTGAGAAAAGTCAGAATTATGGGATATAAACTCGCAATATTGAGAAAAGTCAGAATTATGGGATATAAACTGACAATATTGAGAAAAGTCAGAATTATGAGATATAAACTCACAATATTGAGAAAAGTCAGAATTATGAGATATAAACTGACAATATTGAGAAAAGTCAGAATTATGAGATATAAACTCACAATATTGAGAAAAGTCAGAATTATGGGATATAAACTGACAATATTGAGAAAAGTCAGAATTATGAGATATAAACTCACAATATTGAGAAAAGTCAGAATTATGAGATATAAACTCACAATATTGAGAAAAGTCAGAATTATGGGATATAAACTTACAATATTGACGAAAGTCAGAATTATGAGATATAAACTCACAATATTGAGAAAAATCAGAATTATGAGATATAAACTGACAATATTGAGAAAAGTCAGAATTATGAGATATAAACTGAAAAACTAAATTCACAATTGCAAGAAAAATTTTGCAAGTATTGCAAGTTTAAATCTCCCAATTCTGACTTTATAACTTGCAATTGAGAGTTTCAATCTCACAATTGTGAGAAAAAGAAGTCAGAATTGTGAAACACAAACTCACAATTGTGAGGGAAAAAACAAATAGTGAGAAAAAGTCACAGTGACGAGTGAATTATAAAATGAAAACAGTGGAAAACATGAAACTGAACTCGTCTTTTTCAGACGGTCAGAGTCAGAGAATCACCAATCGCTGTTTAAATGACATTAAAACTCAAAGTAATCACTTTGGTAATCTAAAACACTTTTCAGATGGAACTGTAATCTGATTACCACACATTTAACATGAAACACAGTCACTCAAATCTTGTCTTTTAAACACGTTACTAAGTTACTCCACAACCCTGAGACAATACATAACAATAGTGTCATAACATCTTATTGCATCTAACATAGGTCTAATATCATTTCTACTTCAGGTCTAAAATGACCTGGACGTGTTGAGAGGTTTCAGAGCTCCAACGTGACGATTGAGTGTTTTGGTGTCATGCACGAGTTTAAGCTGCACAACTGTTCTTGCGGTGCGCCTCGAGTGGCGTGGCTCTTTATAAACCGCTCTATTTCTGTGTCTTAGCGTACTTGGAGGAGATCCAGTCCGTGAGGCGACACACAAACAGCTCCAGTGATCCAAAGAACACAAACCTGCCGGTTCTGGTGCACTGCAGTGCCGGGGTGGGACGCACTGGTGTGGTCATTCTGTCTGAGATCATGATAGCTTGTCTGGAACATAATGAGGTACATATGTCCTGGGCTTACAGTGGCTTTTCACCAGTTTTTCAGGGCAAAGTGCTCACGGTTACCAGGGTAAAGTACATGCATTGCTTAGGGTTGGCATCAGGGCAGAAAGAAAGGTTACACTTCTGCTTCAGCTTACAAACTCACGCCAGGAATAGAGATGACGCTATTTCTCTGCAGATGCGACTGGACAGGTTTGCACTGCACTTAGTTCTTAGTCACAGTTTACGGCACATGTGATATGACGACAGAAAGCATGGCTGTGAGGGACGCAAGTCGTTTCGCCATTCAAAATGCTTTTCACAATCATGTTGTAAAACTCGTAACAATAATGCAGATTTGAATGGTTCATAGGGTTGCGCTGTTGTCCTGTCACAGTGTGAGACATTTCATAAATATTAATAGTGTATAGTATAAAAAACAATTTATTAATGTCTGTTTTTGGTTTTCTATCGAAAGGATCATTTATTATTAAAATTATTTTATTTTTTTATATATCAGTCTGATATCAGTGCAAAAATGCCTGCATAATATGATATTTAATTTTATTATATTTAAATTATAATGCTTTATTATGAAATGTTGTTTAATTAAATGTAATTCTTAATTTATTTTTTAGTTAATGTTCCTTTTTATATACACTATTTGAATCATTTTCATGAACATGATTTGTAGCGAATGAATCCGTCTGATGTCATTCAAAAACAGATTCATGAAACAACACTTAATTATTTTAATAATTCTGCTTTAATATTAAATGTAGTTTTTATATAATTTTCATGAACATGATTTGTAGCAAATGAATCCGTCTGATATTATTCAAAAACAGATTCATGAAACATAACACTTAATTATTTTAATAATTCTACTTTCATATTAAATGTAACACTTTATATTTTATTTGCACTTTTTATCTACGATATTTTAATTATTTTTACGTAAATGATTTGTTGCAAATGAATACACTTCAATATTTTATTATATTTAGTTATACTTTAATATGAAATATTGTTTAATTATGCATGTAATTAAATGATTGAAATGTAGTTTTTTTTATATTCAATATTTGAATATTTTTATTCAAATGATTCGTCTTTGTTTGAGATCAGTTCAATAACAGATGCGTTATTCCTAAAAGACATAAAATTATTGAATTATATTTTAATAATTCTAATTTAATATTAAATGTACTTTTTATATAATTTTCATGATTTGTTGTAAATGAATACACTTCAATATTTTATTATATTTAGTTATACTTTGATATGAAATATTGTTTAATTATGCATGTAATTAAATGATTGAAATGTAATTATTTTTTTTTATATTCAATATTGGAATATTTGTTATGTAAATTATTTTAGCAAGTGAATAAATCAGTCTGAGATCAGTTCAAAAACAGATGCGTTATTCCTAAAAGACACAAAATTATTTAATTATTTTAATAATTCTGCTTTAATATTAAATGTACTTTTTATATGATTTTTATGAAAATGATTTGTAGCAAATGAATCCGTCTGATGTCATTCAAAAACAGATTCATGAAACACAACATTTAATTATTTTAATAATTCTACTTTCATATTAAATGTAACACTTTATATTTTATTTGCACTTTTTATCTACAATATTTTAATTCTTTTTACGTAAATGATTTGTTGCAAATGAATACACTTCAGTATTTTATTATATTTAGTTATACTTTAATATGAAATATTGTTTAATTATGCATGTAATTAAATGATTGAAATGTAGTTTTTTAATATTCAATATTTGAATATTTTTATTCAAATTATTCGTCTTTGTTTGAGATCAGTTCAATAACAGATGCGTTATTCCTAAAAGACATAAAATTATTGAATTATATTTTAATAATTCTAATTTAATATTAAATGTACTTTTTATATAATTTTCATGATTTGTTGTAAATGAATACACTTCAATATTTTATTATATTTAGTTATACTTTGATATGAAATATTGTTTAATTATGCATGTAATTAAATGATTGAAATGTAATTATTTTTTTTTATATTCAATATTGGAATATTTGTTATGTAAATTATTTTAGCAAGTGAATAAATCAGTCTGAGATCAGTTCAAAAACAGATGCGTTATTCCTAAAAGACACAAAATTATTTAATTATTTTAATAATTCTGCTTTAATATTAAATGTACTTTTTATATGATTTTTATGAAAATGATTTGTAGCAAATGAATCCGTCTGATGTCATTCAAAAACAGATTCATGAAACACAACATTTAATTATTTTAATAATTCTACTTTCATATTAAATGTAACACTTTATATTTTATTTGTACTTTTTATCTACAATATTTTAATTCTTTTTACGTAAATTATTTGTTGCAAATGAATACACTTCAGTATTTTATTATATTTAGTTATACTTTAATATGAAATATTGTTTAATTATGCATGTAATTAAATGATTGAAATGTAGTTTTTTAATATTCAATATTTGAATATTTTTATTCAAATTATTCGTCTTTGTTTGAGATCAGTTCAATAACAGATGCGTTATTCCTAAAAGACATAAAATTATTGAATTATATTTTAATAATTCTAATTTAATATTAAATGTACTTTTTATATAATTTTCATGAACATGATTTGTAGCAAATGAATCCGTCTGATGTCATTCAAAAACAGATTCATGAAACACATTTAATTATTTTAATAATTCTACTTTCATATGAAATGTAACACTTTATTTTTTATTTGCACTTTTTATCTACAATATTTTAATTATTTTTATGTAAATGATTTGTTGCAAATGAATACACTTCAATATTTTATTATATTTAGTTATACTTTAATATGAAATATTGTTTAATTATACATGTAATTAAATGATTGAAATGTAGTTTTTTTATATTCAATATTTGCATTTTTTCTTTGTTTGAGATCAATTCAAAAACAGATGCGTTATTCCTAAAGACATAAAATTATAGAATTAAATTTGAATAATTCTGCTTTAATATTAAATGTACTTTTTATATAATTGTTATGAAAATGGTTTGTCGCAAATGAATAAGTTTGAAAACTTAAATTATGATTACTTAATTTTATATTTATGCATTTTTATATATCATTCTCATGTACAGCACTTACAATTTCCTTTGTGTATGACATTTGCTATGCATTTCTTTGCCTATTAATTTAATATTAACGTGTGCGTTTCCTGACAGATGCTGGACGTCCCGACTGTTCTGAACTTGCTGCGGCAGCAACGCATGATGATGGTGCAGACGCTTTCACAGTACACCTTCATTTACAAAGTCCTCATTCAGTTCCTGAGAAACTCCAGACTGATCTGAGACCAGCGCCGTCACAGGGGAGACATCCTCCCTCCCTCCCTCTCGGTCCGCCGGAGCCGCGAGCGCATCGCGCCGGCTCCGCTTCCGGAGCGCTTCCTCACAGTATTAGTGACGGGGCGAGACGCGAGCCGGGGCGAGTATGAAGGACGCCGCGCCGCGCTCTCTTTAACCAGTATTATTCACAGATTTCACTGTGGGCTTTTACACGTGATCACGGATCAGCACTTTTATTTTGCTGTACATAGGCGCGAATGACGTTATTTAATATGATACGCCGAACTGCAGTGGTTCTTTTATACCGGGTTCCTCGTGGATTTTACTAGTTTACGCATGAAGGTTTAGCGCGCCGAAAACGAAAACCGCAGTGTTTAAAGACGTGTGGAGTTGAAACGGTGAGCCGGCGAATCTCACGAAAGATTAGTTTTCGTGATGGTAATGCCAAAAAAAAAAAAAAAAGAGCCTCGTTTCTTTTCGTGAGATTCACCCGCTGTACGTCACGGGGCTTTGAAGTTGGAAGTTTGGTGTTACATGGCATGCTAAAGCCGAGCTGTTTCTTGAGATTTTGTCGCGTAACTCGAACGCATCTTAAACGCAGCCAAAGACGAGATGGTTTATTTTCCGATCGTTGACGTAATTTCGAATATGTATCAAGATTGTATTCTCAAATGTATTCAACGTTATCATAATCAGAAAGGCTTTCCTGTTACATTAGGGATATTTTTGTATGTTTCCAGCTCTTTCGGCCCACCAGCATTCAATAACCCGACGCACCAAAGAGCGTCACTTGTGCATTTGGAGTGAACGATGGTTTTGCGTATGTTGTTTTTAACGGTTTGTGACCTCACTAACTTACACACACACCAGCTATGATGGTTTACCAAAGAATTTTCAGCAGTTCATTTACTTCTTCGGAGTCTTAAAACACTGTGAAACTGTGTTAACCGAGCAGAAAGTGCCATATCTGATCATTTAGGCCCTCCATTCATTGCAATCAACTCTTATAATCTTTCATTACGATAAAGCGGCGCTGATTGATGTTACATTCCACCGTAATGGTGCTGTTCTTAACCCCAAACACACCCTTCATATCATTTGTTAGATTCATGACGAAGGTTTATTGAAAGAATGGGTGAGTTTCTCTCTCACACACACACAAAAAAAAAAGATTGTGCAGGTCATATTTCACTTCAAATGCAATTAAAGCATTTGTTGTACTGAATTATGTTGTTCACATGAGAATTTTGGGAGTCAAATATGCTTATTTGTTCTGAAAGTTCCCAAAATGTTTTCTTTTTCGTGCAAAATATAAACTATTTATATTAGTCTTTTGTGCTGAAATATGACCAGAAATTCACTCTGAAGCTCTGAATGGTGCGTAAAACAATAGCGATGTTGCGTTTCGTTATGGACAATCACTTTGTTTCACGTTATATTGTGCATCCGAACTCTGAATATCGCTTCGCAAATGAACCTTTTAAAGGTTCTGAGCGCGTCTTCAGGTCGAGCTCCTCCATCGACACGATCCGTCAGTACTATATGAGGTAATTGGTTGTAAAAGCACAATGTCCTTTTCATAATTCATGTCGAGGTTTATAGATTTAGGCACTCTGCCGCGACGTCGGAGGTGATCGGTGTTCATCTGAACTGGAAAATGGAAATTCAAGACATTTTATGAGCGAAGCTGAAAACTGGACTGTTAAAGCCCTTCCCAGAGCTGCTTTTTGTTTGTTTGTTTTTTTTGGAATACATGTATATTATAGCAGATACTGTTTATATTGCTGATTTTAAGTGTTATTAACTTTTAACCACATTAAATTTGCCGCCGTCGTCATGAGTGCGTGTTCTGATGATGTACAGCTGTCAGAAGAGCTAAATTATATCCCATTGTAAACAACTATATTTTTCATTCAGAAAATAAATATTTTAAGTTGTTAAAGTAGTGTTTTGTCTCTCTATCTCATTTTGCATGTTTGGAAGGAGGATTTGAAGTGCATAAATAGTTTTTTTTTCTATGGAGAACTTCACTTACAGTAATGCAATGCGTGTTATATATAGCAATTG
Organism: Opsariichthys bidens; assembly: GCA_037194245.1. Taxonomy (NCBI): domain Eukaryota; kingdom Metazoa; phylum Chordata; class Actinopteri; order Cypriniformes; family Xenocyprididae; genus Opsariichthys; species Opsariichthys bidens. Next base: position 1,938,096 of record CM074286.1, on the reverse strand, counting down.
TTTTAATATTCTTATGTTATAATATTCATTCGGTTAAGCAATTAAAGTAAAAACTGAATAAAGATATGAATAAAGTTTTTTATTATAAGCTTTTTCATTTTACTTTTTTTTTGTTTGTTTAAAAAATTATATTTATTTTAGTTATAGTAATTTTAATAATTAAATGAAGATTAGAAATATTGCATTTATTGGTATTATTATTATTATTATTATTATTATAAATTGGTTAAGATTTAGTAATTTTATGTACTTTTGTCATTTTTACCATTTGTTTTTGCTTAAAAAAATATTGCTTTATTTTCAAATTTCAGTCAGTTTAGTACTTATATGCAAGTTAGAAATGTTGCGTTACTCTTATTATGGTTTTATTTACTGCTGTAAAGTACGCAATGCATTACCATCAAGTTGATGTTTGTTTTTGACAATACTTGTTAATAAAATGTTATTATATATGCAGGTAAATGTTTCTATCAAGTATTGAGGGTTAAAACTGACCAATTCTCACAATTAACACATTTAATTGTGTAAATATGAAACAATTTACATAGTAAATTATACATGTATGTACAATGTATCCCATCAGCCACAAGAGGGCGCCATGTTTTATGTGATGGTTTTGTGGCTGCATTAAAACAAACTTTTTGGAAAATGAATTGCAATGCGGTCTCAGTGTTTCTCAAATGGTTTTGGCCATAAAATGTTTAGACTTTGTCTGTGATCAATGCAACAAACTTGATCCTTTCCTCTTAATACTTTTTCTTAATGATTTAATAAACTGCTAAGTTATTGTTTAGGCCCACTTGTTGTACCTGACCAATTAGAGAAGGCATCTAGGCTGCTTAGTCCCACCCAGTTTGGGGTAGAGATTGAGGATAGAGGTTGGGGGTAAAGGTTGGAGTAGAAGTTGGGGATAGAGGTTAGGGGTAGAGGTTGAGGATAGAGGTTTGGGGTAGAGATTGGGGGTAGAGATTGAGGATAGAGGTTTGGGGTAGAGATTGAGGATAGAGGTTTGGGGTAGAGATTGAGGAGAGAGGTTTGGGGTAGAGATTGAGGATAGAGGTTGGGGGTAGAGGTTAGGGGTAGAGATTGAGGAGAGAGGTTTGGGGTAGAGATTGAGGATAGAGGTTGGGGGTAGAGGTTAGGGGTAGAGATTGAGGATAGAGGTTTGGGGTAGAGATTGAGGAGAGAGGTTTGGGGTAGAGATTGAGGATAGAGGTTGGGGGTAGAGGTTAGGGGTAGAGATTGAGGAGAGAGGTTTGGGGTAGAGATTGAGGATAGAGGTTGGGGGTAGAGGTTAGGGGTAGAGATTGAGGATAGAGGTTTGGGGTAGAGATTGAGGAGAGAGGTTTGGGGTAGAGATTGAGGATAGAGGTTGGGGTAGAGGTTAGGGGTAGAGATTGAGGAGAGAGGTTTGGGGTAGAGATTGAGGATAGAGGTTGGGGGTAGAGGTTAGGGGTAGAGATTGAGGAGAGAGGTTTGGGGTAGAGATTGAGGATAGAGGTTGGGGGTAGAGGTTAGGGGTAGAGATTGAGGAGAGAGGTTTGGGGTAGAGATTGAGGATAGAGGTTGGGGGTAGAGGTTAGGGTTAGAGATTGAGGATAGAGGTTTGGGGTAGAGGTTGGGGGTAAAGGTTGGGGGTAGAGGTTGTCGTGGTCTAATGGTGAGGGAGTCAGGCTTTTAACCTGAAGGTTGCTGGTTCGATTCCCATGCCGGCAGGAATTGAAATTGGGGATTGTGAATAAACAGCACTTTGATACTTGAGCAAGGCACCAAACCCTTAATAGCTGGGTTTCAGTCACGTGATTAGCGCGAACGGGGAGCAATTTCAGATGGAGGGTAGGAAGTAAATATGGCAAATACATCTTTGGAGGAAGCCGTTGCAGAGAGTCTGTATTGTACGAATTTAAAACCAGTTTCAAGAAATGGATACAAAGAATTAGTGAACAGGTATGTTGGACGTGACCCGTGTTCCCACTGATCCCCTCTGATTGTGGGTTGTTGTCAGCTGGAGCTTTTGGCTGTCTGCGTCAGATCCGGGATCTCATCTGTCTGTTGGAGATCCAACATAGCCTCATTCCAACCGTCTTTCTTGAGCGTCATCCTCCGCTCTCGTTTAAGAGACGCCTCTGATTTGGTCTTGGTTTTTTAACCTAGGTTGACCGTCGGAGCCCAATTTACAGACTCAACGTCACCCAAACTGCTAGGGCAGCCTAAAAATCCCCAATGAAGCCCACATTAGACTACCGTTAACTTAATAATCATTACTAAGTAAATGAGCATTTAATGACAACCTAATGCTATATAAACACAGACATAAAAAACACGTTGGCTAGCCACGTTAACATTCCTCCGACGAAGTGGTCGCTGCAGACTCTGCTCCTCCCGACCGCAGACGTACGTTGGAAATCCACTTTTTACTGCGTGTCTCAGTGAGCTTTTGAAATTTCTCACCTTTATGAGTGACAATCTTCGGTACTCTATAAAAACTCTTTCCTTTTTCTCGATTTTAACGATTGGAGCAGCCGTAAACTACACAAAACATTGGCAGTTTTTCAGACGGCAGATCCTCAGCGACTCACTTCCTGCCCTCCATCTGAATTTCGCGCTCTCGTGACGTAGCAGCGTGACGTCACGTGAAACCAAGCTATTGGCTCACTTGTAAGTCGCTTTGGATAAAAGTATGGTGCCAATTTAATTATATTTTCCTTGAGACTCATTTATATGTTGCATCAGACTATAAGCATGAATGTTGTTCACACTGAGATCTAGTGATTATACCAAACATATCAAAAGGTTTGGTCTATGTGATCTGTATTTTAAATATCTTTATGAACAATCTTTATCGTATGTTTGAGCTCAGGTGTTTTTAGATGACATTAAGTTTCTATCATGGACAAGCTATCAGTTTCTTAATTGTAAAACGACCTTAGATTAAAACCCTCAAGCTGTCTATTGGTAAATGTGACATTATAGAACATTCTCATTTGCTAACGCATAAACTCTACAGGTCCAGAGGAGGATGAAAGGTAATCAATTAATCTAAAATGGGAGGAGCCACCTTAATTCAAACCTGTACAAAATGGCAAAGCCAAGCACTGGTGTGTATTGTGACATTAGTGGCAACATTTGTCAGGATGGAGCTTCTGCAAGCTGTGTTAGTGGTGGTTGTGATTGTTGCATTTGATCTACCTGATGCATGGGGAAGCTTGGGATCCAGTCAAACTCCAAGAGGCATGAGGCTTAAATTAGCTCCTGCTTATGACAGTCCTCCCCCATCTCCTCTTGGACTCCTAAACCCTTCACAAGTGGCTTCTCCGTTTCAGAGTCCTTTGGGTTCTGACTTCAGAAGCTTTGCACAGGAGCCCTTTGGTGTTCAGGAGAAGCAGCTGTTGCAGGGTCCAGTGACACCTTTGGAGTGGAGGTATCCCATCGTCCCCGAGGTGCCGAGCGAGTTGGCGGTGGACTTCCAGTTGAGGCAACCCGTGACTCCCAACAGCGTAGCGGTTCAATGCGGCGAGAACAGGCTTCTTGTAGAGGTCCAGCAGGACTTGTTTGGCAATGGTCAGTTGATCCAGCCGACTGGCCTGTCTTTAGGTGGATGTCCTGTTGTTGCTCAGGATTCTGAGTCTAGAGTGCTCATCTTTGAGTATGAACTACAGGACTGCAACAGTGTGATGATGGTAAGAACTTTTAATCCTACTTGTGACTGATGACCAGAGTCTGTTTCAAGGGTAGTCTAACTTGGCTGTCATATTTCCAATGCCAGGGCAGCTGTTTAAAGCTATAAGACAGCTTTGTTTTCAAATAAGTGTAATCCTAAATTCTCAAGTGACTTGCTAAACTGAGTTTCAAACTAGTCACGAAATCTGACATGAACTCACCCATACTGTAAGTGTTTAAGGCCCATTTACACAAAGAATGGTGTCCACACAATGCAAGAACTTGTTTAAGCATGTGCTGCAGTTGTGTTCTCCTGTAAGTATTCCTCCACCATATTCCACTAAATTTCTCGCTCCTCATGAGTGCAGTGTTGTCTTTGTGAACCCTCTCGTTTAAACCACTTCAATCTCTTCCAGATGAACGAAGATGAGCTTGTCTACACCTTCTCTCTTACCTACACCCCTGAGGCGCTTGTGGGTACTCCGATTACCCGGACTGAGGGTGCAGTTGTTGGTGTTCAGTGCCACTATCAAAGGTAAGTGGTCTCTGTGTTTTTCTGCACTGCTTATGCAACTTTGAGACCCTTTAATGGGTGCTTTCACAAACCACAGGCTTCAAGGTGTAAGCAGTAATGCCTTGAGGCCAACATGGGTTCCTTATGCCTCAACGGAGAGTGGTAAAGAAATCTTGTCGTTCTCCCTGAAGCTCATGATGGGTTCGTACCACTTTTTGTTAACTCTTAAATTCTTTTTTTTTTTTTTTTTTTTTTTGTGGCTTTGCCTAGAGTGTTACTTTTTTTTTTTTTTTTTTTTTTTTTTTTTTTTTTGTAGATGACTGGTCCGTTCAGAGGCCTAATTACCCCTTTTACCTGGGTGGCGTTCTTAACATCGAGGCATCTGTGAAGGTGTACAATCACGTACCTCTGCGTGTGTTTGTGGACCGCTGTGTGGCCAGTGAAGTACCTGATGTGAGCTCCAGTCTGAGCTATTTCTTCATTGAGAATCATGGGTAAGGTCATGGCACTTGATGCTATAGGGCTGTTTTACTTGCTCTTTTTAACCTTTGTCTCAGACTCATGGGTAAGTTCAAGTTGCTTGACGCTATAGTTGACCTTGGTCTTTAACCACTTCTCCTCAGGTGCTTCGTGGATGCCAAGGCTACAGCATCCAGCTCCCGCTTCATGCCTCGGTCCCAGGAAGACAAGATCCGGTTTCAGCTGGAGACGTTTATCTTCAAAGAGCGCACCAGTCCTTATGTACGAACAATGTCATGAATGAATTTGTCTTCCTATCTGCTTTGGTTTTTATGACTGCTTTGTCTGTAATCTCTTGCAGATCTACATAATGTGTCTTCTGAAGGCAACCGCTGCTTCATCCAGTGACGCTCAGCACAAATCCTGTTCCTTCGCTGACGGGTAAGTTGCCCTTTCTCTTTAAGTTGCCTTTGCTCATGTTGAAGGTGTTTTTGTGTTGTTGCAGGTGGTCTGCTGCTGATGGAAACCACCAAGTTTGTGGTTGCTGTGACTCCTCATGTGGTCCTCATGGTGAAGTTCCTGCTGCTCCCTATGGAGGTTTGTAGCTTTTGCTCTTTCTAAAGTCTGTCCCACACTAAAGATCTTCAAAATGTCAATCCACAAACCTGATAAATGACTTTGTTACTAAAGTGTGTGGAGTGCTGTGAGCAAGAGCACACTAACAGATTCAGTTCACAAACAACCAGAGTCCCAACTGTGAATGTGGGAGACCTCAAATGTGGCTTTCCATAAACCAATTTTTGGACCATTGGCAAGAAATGGCTATAGATTGGAGATCAAGCTGATCAGTACTTGGGGATTGTTCGAGGAGAATTGTGGCCAAAATGGATATTGTGTGACTACTTTAGATTACATTGTTTTGAGTGCTAACTTTTTATTTCTTTTTCCCCTCTAGGCACTCAGTGGGAAGGCAAGGCCTCTCTTGATCCCATAATCGTTCAAAAGATGGTTTCTCAATAAAACTAACATCAGTCCTTGCATCTGACTTGTGACTTTGCTTCACTTCAAAAAGTACCTCATTCTGCCAATGAGACAATTAATAGTCCCACTAGACCTTTGCAAGGGTCCTATACCATGCAAGTGTAGGGTTCCAGAAGTCAATTGTAGGGAAGATTATGAACCCCTTGGTGACTGCTGCTATAAACTCCAAGGTTAATTGGCATCTGCATTTGAAGCCATTAGCTTGCATGACAAGTTTTAGTGTTTAAAAGCAGAATTCCTGGTGAAGTTGCTACCCATGATGTTCTTATGACCTTGGTACAAAAATCCTTCCAAAAGAGCTCTGTAGCGATCACCTTGTCCCATGATGAGCCGTGGGTGATGTAATGGACTTTGTCTCCCTTGCATATTCCTGTGCGTTCAAAGCGGGTACATGCGTCTTTATTCAAATTTAACACCTGAAGTCTAACACTCTAAGCTCCGGTGCTTTTTATATGAAGTTTCTATTATGATGAGCTGAAGTTTCTTGAACAAGTGTCTAAAACCTTCTAGTGGCAAGTTGACATGTACTAATGCTGTGGTTTGATCCGTGTCCTTAGATCCACTGATCTGCACATTTTGCATGTGTCTTTATTTAACACTCCTGATTCAGATCATCAGCTTGTAGGCAAGAGCTCCATAAACTGAACTAGAGTGGTTTACAGGACAACAATGGAAGTTTTTCCGTTGCGTTTTCAAAAAGTCAAAATGATACCGTTCCCCTGGGTCTGTGAAAATAAAATGTATTCTGCTGCCAGGCCAGTAGTTGACCACACACATTGTAAAGAAACTTCTTGCCTATAGAGTGGTGCAGGATAATGTTAGAACCTGGAAGACCAATTTGCCACTGGTTCTTTCGAGATTCTCCTATATGGTTTTACAATTTGTCTAAAATAAAGCCAGTGGTGAACACAACTTGAGGATGCAAACTTGATCCTTTCCTCTTAATACTTTATCTTAATGATTTAATAAACTGCACAGTTATTGTTTAGGCCCACTTGTTGTACCTGACCAATTAGAGAAGGCATCTAGGCTGCTTAGTCCCACCCGGGTAGAGGTTGGGGGTAGAGGTTGTCGTGGTCTAATGGTGAGGGAGTCAGGCTTTTAACCTGAAGGTTGCTGGTTCGATTCCCATGCCGGCAGGAATTGAAATTGGGGATTGTGAATAAACAGCACTTTGATACTTGAGCAAGGCACCAAACCCTTAATAGCTGGGTTTCAGTCACGTGATTAGCGTGAACGGGGGGCAATTTCAGATGGAGGGCAGGAAGTAAAAATGGCAAATACATCTTTGGAGGAAGTCGTTGCAGAGAGTCTGTATTGTACGAATTTAAAACCAGTTTCAAGAAATGGATACAAAGAATTAGTGAACAGGTATGTTGGACGTGACCCGTGTTCCCACTGATCCCCTCTGATTGTGGGTTGTTGTCAGCTGGAGCTTTTGGCTGTCTGCGTCAGATCCGGGCTCTCATCTGTCTGTTGGAGATCCAACATAGCCTCATTCCAACCGTCTTTCTTGAGCGTCATCCTCCGCTCTCGTTTAAGAGACGCCTCTGATTTGGGCTTGGTTTTTTAACCTAGGTTGACCGTCGGAGGCCAATTTACAGACTCAACGTCACCAAAAGTGCTAGGGCAGCCTAAAAATCCCCAATGAAGTCCACATTAGACTACGTTAACTTAATAATCATTACTAAGTAAATGAGCATTTAACGACAACCTAATGCTATATAAACACAGATATAAAAAACACGTTGGCTAGCCACGTTAACATTCCTCCGACGAAGTGGTCGCTGCAGACTCTGCTCCTCCCGACCGCAGACGTACGTTGGAAATCCACTTTTTACTGCGTGTCTCAGTGAGCTTTTGAAATTTCTCACCTTTTTGAGTGACAATCTTCGGTACTCTATAAAAACTCTTTCCTTTTTAACGATTGGAGCAGCCGTAAACTACACAAAACATTGGCAGTTTTTCAGACGGCAGATCCTCAGCGACTCACTTCCTGCCCTCCATCTGAATTTCGCGCTCTCGTGACGTAGCAGCGTGACGTCACGTGAAACCAAGCTATTGGCTCACTTGTAAGTCGCTTTGGATAAAAGTATGGTGCCAATTTAATTATATTTTCTTTGAGACTCATTTATATGTTGCATCAGACTATAAGCATCAATGTTGTTCACACTGAGATCTAGTGATTATACCAAACATATCAAAAGGTTTGGTCTATGTTATCTGTATTTTAAATATCTTTATGAACAATCTTTATCGTATGTTTGAGCTTAGGTGTTTTTAGATGACATTAAGTTTCTATCATGGACAAGCTATCAGTTTCTTAATTGTAAAACGACCTTAGATTAAAACCCTCAAGATGTCTATTGGTAAATGTGACATTATAGAACATTCTCATTTGCTAACGCATAAACTCTACAGGTCCAGAGGAGAATGAAAGGTAATCAATTAATCTAAAATGGGAGGAGCCACCTTAATTCAAACCTGTACAAAATGGCAAAGCCAAGCACTGGTGTGTATTGTGACATTAGTGTCAACATTGGTCAGGATGGAGCTTCTGCAAGCTGTGTTAGTGGTGGTTGTGATTGTTGCATTTGATCTACCTGATGCATGGGGAAGCTTGGGATCCAGTCAAACTCCAAGAGGCATGAGGCTAAAATTAGCTCCTGCTTATGACAGTCCTCCCCCATCTCCTCTTGGACTCCTAAACCCTTCACAAGTGGCTTCTCCGTTTCAGAGTCCTTTGGGTTCTGACTTCAGAAGCTTTGCACAGGAGCCCTTTGGTGTTCAGGAGAAGCAGCTGTTACAGGGTCCAGTGACACCTTTAGAGTGGAGGTATCCCATCGTCCCCAAGGTGCCGAGCGAGTTGGCAGTGGACTTCCAGTTGAGGCAACCCGTGACTCCCAACAGCGTAGCGGTTCAATGCGGCGAGAACAGGCTTCTTGTAGAGGTCCAGCAGGACTTGTTTAGCAATGGTCAGTTGATCCAGCCGACTGGCCTGTCTTTAGGTGGATGTCCTGTTGTTGCTCAGGATTCTGAGTCTAGAGTGCTCATCTTTGAGTATGAACTACAGGACTGCAACAGTGTGACGATGGTAAGAAGTTTTAATCCTACTGGGTGACTTGTGGTTGATGGCCAGAGTCTGTTTCAAGGGTAGTCTGTTAACTTGGCTGTCATTTAAACGAGTTTCAAACTGAAATCTGATATGAACTAACCCATACTGTTTAAGGCCCATTCACACAAAGAATGGTGTCCACACAATCCAAGAACTTTAAGCATGTGCTGCAATTGTGTTCTGCTTTATTCGTCCACCATATTCCACAATTTCTCTCGCTCATTGGAATGAGTGCAGTGTCCTCATGAACGTCTCATTTAAACTACAATCTCTTCCAGATGAACGAAGATGAGCTTGTCTACACCTTCTCTCTTACCTACACCCCTGAGGCGCTTGTGGGTACTCCGATTACCCGGACTGAGGGTGCAGTTGTTGGTGTTCAGTGCCACTATCAAAGGTAAGTGGTCTCTGTGGTTTTCTGCACTGCTTCTTATGCAACCGAGACCCTTTAATGGGTGCTTTCACAAACCACAGGCTTCAAGGTGTAAGCAGTAACGCCTTGAGACCAACATGGGTTCCTTATGCGTCAACAGAGAGTGGTGAAGAAGTCTTGTCGTTCTCCCTGAAGCTCATGATGGGTTGGTACCTTTTTTTTTTTTTTTTTTTTATATAATCAACTTAAGTTCTTTTTGTGGCTATACCTAGAGTGTTACCTTTTCGTAGATGACTGGTCTGTTCAGAGGCCTAATTACCCCTATTTCCTGGGTGACATTCTTAACATCGAGGCATCTGTGAAGGTGTATAATCACATACCTCTGCGTGTGTTTGTGGACCGCTGTGTGGCCACTCAAGAACCTGTGAGCTCCAGTCCGACCTATTTCTTCATTGAGAATCATGGGTAAGGTCATGGCACTTGACGCTATAGGACTGTTTTAGTTGCTCTTTTAAACCTTTGTCACTGAGACTCAAGGTCAAGTTGCTTGATGCTATAGTTGAGCTTTCTCTTTAACCACTTCTCCTCAGGTGCTTTGTGGATGCCAAGGCTACAGCGTCCAGCTCCCGCTTCATGCCTCGGTCCCAGGAAGACAAGATCCGGTTTCAGCTGGAGACGTTTAACTTCAAAGAGAGCACCAGTCCTTATGTACGGATGATATCTTGAATGACTTTGTCTTCCTATCTGCTTTGGTTTTTATGACTACTTTCTCTGTAATCTCTTGCAGATCTACATAATGTGTCTTCTGAAGGCAACCGCTGCTTCATCCAGTGACGCTCAGCACAAATCCTGTTCCTTCGCTGACGGGTAAGTTGCCCTTTCTCTTTAAGTTGCCTTTGCTCATGTTGAAGGTGTTTTTGTGTTGTTGCAGGTGGTCTGCTGCTGATGGAAACCACCAAGTTTGTGGTTGCTGTGACTCCTCGTGTGGTCCTGATGGTGAATTTCCTGCTGCTCCCTATGGCGGTTTGTAACTTTTGCTCTTTCTAAAGTCTGTTCCACACTAAAGCTCTTCAAAATGTCAGTCCACAAACCTGATAAATGAATTTGTTACTAAAGTGTGTGGAGTGCTGTGAGCAAGAGCACACACCACACTAATTCAGTTCACAAACAACCAGAGTCCCAACTGTGAATGTGGGAAACCTCAAATTTGGCTTTTGATAAAATCCTTTTTGGTCCATGGGCAAGAAATGGTTAAAGATTTGAGATCAAGCTGATCAGTACTTTGGGATATGTGGAAGAGGAGAATTGTGGCCAAAAATGGATATTTAGATTACATTGTTTTGTGTGCTAACTTTTCTTTTTCTTCCTTTTAGGCACTCAGTGGGAAGGCAAGGCCTCACTTGATCCCATAATGGTTCAAAAGACTGTTTCTCAATAAAACTGACATCAGTTCTTGTATCTGAGTTGTGACTTTGCTTCATGTCTGGCTTAACTGCTTTTGACTTGGAAAAAGGGCCTCATTTTGCTGCTGTGATAAACCCAGTAGTCCTACTGTACCTCTGCAAGTCCCCTATACCATGCAAGTGTAGGGTTCTAGAAGTTGATCGTTGTGAAAGTTAGGAACCTTTTAGTGACTGCTCTAAACTCCAAGCTTAATATGTTCATTTGAAGCCATCAGCTTGCATAACAAGATTTGGTTTAAAAACAGATTTTTCTAGTGTAACTTATCCATGCTCTGAAGAACTCTGCATGCAGTTCCTTCCAAAAGCGCTCTCCAGGGAACACCTTGTCCCATGAAGCACCATGGGTGATGTAGTAGAGTTGGTCCCTATCACATTCCTGTGTTCAAAACACACAAATACTTTTACATTTAGTCATTTAACAGACAACTTACAAGTGCGGCATACAAACAAGCGATTCTTCATGAATTGGCATATAGACACAGGAAGTGCTCTCAATACAAGTTTCATACATTGCTCAGTGCCATAAGCTAGAGTAGGAAGGATAAGGGTTTTTTTTTGGGGGGGGGGGTTTATAAATGAGGGGATTAAATGTTCACGGAGGAGATGAGTTTTCAAATGTCTCTTAAATATTGCCAGGGATTCTGCGTTCCTGATGAAAGTAGGGAGATCATTCCACCAGCAGGGAGCAGTGAGCGAGAAGCTTCTGTAGAGTGATTTTGTGCCTCTCTGTGACAGTACCACAAGCCTTCGTTCTTTTAGTGATCGCAGGCTTCTGGTGGGGATGTAGCGCTGTAGCACTGTGTGGAGGTAGGAAGGTGCAGAGCCTGTGGTGGATCTGTAAGCAAGCATCAGCGCTTTGAACTTGATGCAAGGGGTAGCCAGTGCAAAGAGATGAAGAGGGGCGTGACGTGGGCTCTCTTAGGCTCATTGAAGACAAGATATGTTCTTTGACACTTGCAGTAAATTTAACTTTCATAAATTAAAAAAAAAAAATCAAGCTCGGGTGCTTTCCATGTGACGTTTCTATTTAGGATGCACTGGAGTTTCTTGAATGTAAAAGTGTGCCTGTACATTTAAAACCTAAAGCCTTCTAGTGGCGTTTTAGAAAGTTAACATTTGCTAATGCAGTGGTTTTTAATCCTTGTCCTTGGATCCACTGATCTGCACATTTTGCATGTCTCCTTATTTAACACTCCTGATTCAGATCATAAGCTCGTAGGCAAGAGCTCCATAAACTGAACTAGGGTAGTTTTACAGGACAACAATGGAAATTTTTCCTTTGCATTTTCAAATTCAAAACGATACCGTTCTCCTGGATCTGTGAAAATAACTAAAAATGTATTCTGCTGCCTGGCCAGTAGTTGACAACTCATTGTAAAGAAACTTCTTGCCTATAGAGTGGTGCAGGATAATGTCAGAACCCGGAAGACCAATTCGCCACTGGTTCCTTCGAGATTCTCCTATGTGGTTTTATAATTTGTGTAAAATAAAGCCGGTGGTGAACACAACTTGAGGATACATTGATGTTTTGATCTACAACACAAGTTACATTTTGCAAATTGCAAATTGACGCAGCTTTTAACTTTTGAAAATTTGAAAAAAAGCTTTGTGTTGTTGACCTGTATTTGTATTTATTTATTGTGATGTTACTTTTATTCCCTCTTTTACTCAATTACGTTTCCTATTGTCAGTAAATAATGCATGAATTAATGTAATTATATTTTAATTTGTTTGTTGACTAAATTTAAATGTATTCACCTTGAATGCATTCGTCTAGTGTGTGTTCTTGCATAGCTGTGTCATGACAAAACAAATTGCATTGGTCCGCATTCATCATTATTATTGTGCAGAAGTGTTGAGGTGGGCTAGCAATGCAATTTATTCTGGAGTAATCTTATTACAGTAATAATTAATCATAATGCATCAAAAGTATACTTTTTTTATTTGTAACCCTGAAGAATGAAACAGTTAAGTTCAACAAAAAGGAAAACAAAGGAGATTTAAACCACTTTTGTATGTGGATGAAAATGTTTGCATATAAAATAAAGAAATTAACCACATCAATATAAAAACTTAAATTAACCCCTTTTTTTATTATTATTTTGGTTATACTACTGTAATGATGGGCAAGTCAGCGGATGAGATTCAATTGCAAACTTTATTTATAAAATTGATCAATCCGGAATGAGGGAGAAGACAGAGTCATAACAATGTCCAGGAAAACAAGATCGAGGCAGGTGGCAAGAGCAATAATCCAAAGCAGGGGGTCAAACAAGGTAATCAGCAAACAATCAAAAACCAGGACAGACAGGAAAACAAGACACAGGAATAACACTCGGAAATGATGGGATAAACTGATCAAGACTTCACAGTTGGTGTGGTGTGAGAATGGTGCTTATAAGGGGTAGGTGATGTGTTTCAGGTGTATGTGTAATCAATGACTGTTGAATGAGGTGCAGCTGGTGCGGTGATCAATGAATGGGTACGGGGCTTATGGGAGATGTAGTGCCTATTGAATGAATGAGAGTGCGAGTGAGTGAGAGAGTCCATAGTGAAGTGCCCTCTAGTGTTTATAGCGGGCACTTCAACTGACAATTATAACAACTACAATCACAAAATAAATGGGTAGCTGTTTTTTCAACAAGACAACAAAACGCAAAAGTTTAATCACTATCAAGATATTTACAGATAATGTTTAATGAACTAAAGCTGTCACTGTATTAAGTTAACTCTTAAGTTATTGAGCTTGTGATAGCGTCGTAGGTCACATGATAATGTCAACATGGCCGATGATGTCCGAAGGGCATTGACACTCAACGAGATCAGGCTATATAGTACCTACTCTTTTAGCGCTCGTTAAGGAAGTACTTATTGAAATTAAGTACCTACTCACTGAGTAGGCAGTTTCGGCCCAGAGCGGTGCGGTCCCAAGATGCATAAACTCTACAGGTCCAGAGGACAATCAAAGGTAATCAACTGAGCTAAAAATGGGAGGAGCCACCTTAATTCAAAGCTGTACAAAATGACGATGCCATGCGCTTGTTTGTGTTGTGGCAGTTCTGTCAGTTTGTTAGGATGGAGTTCCTGAAAGGTGTGTTAGTGATGGTTGTGCTTGTTTCATTTGATTTGCCTGATGCTTGGGGAAGTTTGAAATATGCTCAAAGTCCTAGAAGCCTGAGGCAAAAATCAGATCCAGATTCCAGAAGTCCTGCCCCGTCTTCTCTTGGGCTCCTGAACCCTTCGCAAGTGGCTTCTCCGTTTCAGAGTCCTTTGGGTTCTGACTTCAGACACTATGCACAGGAGCCTTTTGGTGTTCAGGAGAAGCAGCTGTTGCAGGGTCCAGTGACCCCTTTGGAGTGGAGGTATCCCATCGTCCCCGAGGTGCCGAGCGAGTTGGCGGTGGACTTTCAGTTGAAGCAACCCGTGACTCCCAACAGCGTAGCGGTTCAATGCGGCGAGAACCGGCTTCTTGTAGAGGTCATGCAGGACTTGTTTGGCAATGGTCAGTTGATCCAGCCGACTGGCCTGTCTTTAGGTGGATGTCCTGTTGTTGCTCAGGATTCTGAGTCTAGAGTGCTCATCTTTGAGTATGAACTACAGGATTGCAACAGTGTGATGATGGTAAAAACTTTTAAACTTGACTTTTAAACTTTCTGGGTGACTTGTGGTTGATGGCCAGAGTCTGTTTCAAGCATATTCCGTTAATTTGGCTGTCATATTTCCAATGCTAAGGTAGCTGTTTCAAGCTATAAGATGGCTTTGCTTTCAAATAAGGGTAATCCTAAATTCTCAAGTGACTTGCTGATGAGTTTCAAAACTGTCATGAAATCTGACGTTAATTTACCCATACTGTAAGTGTTTAAGGCCTATTTACACAAAGAATGGTGTCCACACAATGCAAGAACTTGTTTTTAAGTATGTGCTGCAATTGTTCTGCTGTATTCGTCCACCATATTCCACAATTTCTCTCGCTCCTTGTAATGAGTGCAGTGTCCTCATTGTGAACGTCTCATTTAAACTACAATCTCTTCCAGATGAATGAAGATGAGCTTGTCTACACCTTCTCTCTTACCTACACCCCTGAGGCGCTTGCGGGTACTCAGATTACCCGGACTGAGGGTGCAGTTGTTGGTGTTCAGTGCCACTATCAAAGGTAAGTGCTCTCTGTGGTTTTATACACTGTTTATGCAACTTTGAGACCCTTTAATGGGTGCTTTCACAAACCACAGGCTTCAAGGTGTAAGCAGTAATGCCTTGAGACCAACATGGGTTCCTTATACCTCAACGGAGAGTGGTGAAGAAGTCTTGTCATTCTCCCTGAAGCTTATGATGGGTTGGTACCACTTTTTTTTGTTAATGCTTAAATTCTCTTTTTCTTTTTTCTTTTTGTGGCTTTGCCTAGAGTGTTACTTTTTTTTTGTAGATGACTGGTCTGTTCAGAGGCCTAATTACCCCTATTTCCTGGGTGACATTCTTAACATCGAGGCATCTGTGAAGGTGTACAATCACATACCTCTGCGTGTGTTTGTGGACCGCTGTGTGGCCACTCAAGAACCTGTGAGCTCCAGTCCGACCTATTTCTTCATTGAGAATCATGGGTAAGGTCATGGCACTCGATGCTATAGGACTGTTTTACTTGCTCTTTTTAACCTTTGTCACTGACTCATGGGTAAGTTCAAGTTGCTTGACGCTATAGTTGACCTTGGGGTTTGTTTTTTTTTTAAAAACCACTTCTCCTCAGGTGCTTCGTGGATGCCAAGGCTACAGCGTCCAGCTCCCGTTTCATGCCTCGGTCCCAGGAAGACAAGATCCAGTTTCAACTGGAGACATTTATCTTCACAGAGCGCACCAGTCCTTATGTACGAACGATGTCATGAATTAATTTGTCTTCCTATCTGCTTTGGTTTTTATGACTACTTTCTCTGTAATCTCTTGCAGATCTACATAACGTGTCTTCTGAAGGCAACCGCTGCTTCATCCAGTGACTCTCAGCACAAATCCTGTTCCTTCGCTGACCGGTAAGTTGCCCTTTCTCTTTAAGTTGTCTCTGCTCATGTTGAAGGTGTTTTTGTCTTGTTGCAGGTGGTCTGCTGCTGATGGAAACCACCAAGTTTGTGGTTGCTGTGACTCCTCATGTGGTCCTGATGGTGAATTTCCTGCTGTTCCCTATGGCGGTTTGTAACTTTTGCTCTTTCTAAAGTCTGTTCCACACTAAAGCTCTTAAATGTCAGTCCACAAACCTGAAAAATGAATTTGTTACTAAAGTGTGTGTGGAGTGCTGTGAGCAACACTGGTTGTTTATGAACTGAATTAGAGTGTGGTGTACAGAGTCCCAACTGTGAATGTGGGGAAACCTCATAAATGGGGCTTTCGATTAAAACCATTTTTGGGCAAGAAATGGCTATAGATTGGAGCTCAAGCTGATCAGTACTTTGGGATTGTTGGAAGAGGAGAATTGTGGCCAAAATGGATATTGTGTGACTGCTTTAGATTACGTTGTTTTGAGTGCTAACTTTTATTTCTTTTTCCCCTCTAGGCACTCAGTGGGAAGGCAAGGCTTCACTTGATCCCATAATCGTTCAAAAGACTGTTTCTCAATAAAACATCAGTCTTTGCACCTGACTTGTGACTTTGCTTCATGTCTGGATTAACTGCTATTGACTTGGAAAAAGTACCTCATTCTGCCAATGAGGCAATTTATAGTCCAACTAGACCTTTGCAAGGGTGCTATACCATGCAAGTGTAGGGTTCCAGAAGTCCATTGTAGGGACGATTATGAACCCCTTGGTGCGTGCTGCTATAATCTCAAGGTTAATTGGCATCTGCATTTGAAGCCATCAGCTTGCATGACAAGTTTTAGTGTTTAAGAGCAGAATTCCTGGTTAAGAAGTTGCTACTCATGATGTTCTTATGACCTTGGTACAAAAATCCTTCCAAAAGAGCTCTGTAGAGATCACCTTGTCCCATAAAGAACCGTGGGTGATGTAATGGAGTTTGTCTCCCTTGCATATTCCTGTGCGTTCAAAGCAGGTACATGGATCTTTATTCAAATTTAACACCTGAAGTCTAACACTATGAGCTCCGGGGCTTTTTATATGAAGTTTCTATTATGGATGAGCTTAAGTTTCTTGAACATAAGTTTGCCTGTACATCTAAAACCTTCTAGTGGCAAGTTGGCATTTACTAATGCAGTGGTTTTTGATCCTTGTCCTTGGATTCACTATTCTGCGCATTTTGTATGTCTCCTTATTTAACGCACCTGATTCAGATCATGAGCTCATAGGCAAGAGCTCCAAAAACTGAACTAGGGTTGTTTTACAGGGCAACAATGGAAATTTTTCCTTTGCATTTTCAAAGTCAAAACTATACCGTTCTCCTGGATGTGAAAAAAATGTATACTGCTGCCAGGCCAGTACTTGACCACACATTGTAAAGAATCTTCTTGCCTATAGAGTGGTGCAGGATAATGTCAGAACCCGGAAGACCAATTCGCCACTGGTTCTTTTGAGATTCTCCTATGTGGTTTTACAATTTGTGTAAAATAAAGCCGGTGGTGAACACAACTTGAGGATACATTTATGTTTTGATCCACAACAAGTTACATTTTCCAAATTGACGTAGCTTTTAATTTTTGTAAATTTGAAAAAAAGCTTTGTGTTGTTGACCAGTGTTTGTATTTATTTATTGTGATGTTACTTTTATTCCCTCTTTTACTCAATTACGTTTCCTATTGTCAGTAAATAATGCATGAATTAATGTAATATTTTAATTTGTTGACTAAATTTAAATTTATTCACCTTGAATGCATTCGTCTAGTGTTTTCTTGCATAACTGTGTCATGACAACAATTGCATTTTGCTTATTTTACTAAAACATTCTCAGTAAAGCAATATGAATTGGTCAACATTCATCATTATTATTGTGCGGAAGTGTTGAGGTGGGCTAGCAATGCAATTTATTCTGGAGTAATCTTATTACAGTAATAATCAATGCATCAAAAATGTACATTTTTTTTATTTATAACCTTGAAGGATGAAACAGTTAAGTTAAAAAAACAAAGGAGATTTAAGCCACTTTTGTATTTGGATGAAAATGTTTGCATATAAAATGAAGAAATTAACAACATAAATATAAAAACTTAAATTAGCCCCAATTTTTGTTAATTTTTTTGGCTATACTATAATGAAGAGCGAGTCAGCAGATGAGATCCAATTACAAGCAATATTTACAAACATGGTCAAACAGGCAATGGTCAGATACCAGCAAACAGGAATGTCAGGGAGAAGACAGAGTCATAATAATGTCCAGGAAAACAAGATCAAGGCAGGCAGCAAGAGAGCAATAGTCCAATAATTCAAAGCATGGAGTCAAACAGGGTAGGCCACAAACCACCAAAAACCAGGACAGACAGGAAACAAGACATAGGACTAACGCTCAGAAATGATGGGGTTAGTTGATCAAGACTTCACAGTTGGTGTGGTGTGAGAATGGTGCTTATAAGGGGTAGGTGATGTGTTTCAGGTGTATGTGTAATCAATGACTGTTGAATGAGGTGCAGCTGGTGCGGTGATCAATGAATGGGTACGGGGCTTATGGGATATGTAGTCCTTATTGAATGAATGAGAGTGTGAGCGGGTGAGTGAGGGAGAGAGTCCAAAGTGAAGTGCCCTCTGGTGTTTATAGCGGGCACTTCAACTGACAATCATGACAACTACAATCACAAAATAAATGGGCGGCTTTTTTTTCAACAAGACAACAAAACGCAATAGTTTAATCACTATCAAGATATTTACAGATAATGTTTAATGAACTAAAGCTGTCACTGCATTAAGTTAAATCCTTTAAGTTATTGAGCTTGTGATAGCGTCATAGGTCACATGATAATGTCAACATGGCCGATGATGTCCGAAGGGCATTGACACTCAACGAGATCAGGCTATATAGTACCTACTCTTTTAGCGCTCGTTAAGGAAGTACTTATTGAAATTAAGTACCTACTCATTGAGTAGGCAGTTTCGGCCCAGAGTGGTGCGGTCCCAAGATGCATAAACTCTACAGGTCCAGAGGAGAATCAAAGGTAATATACTGAGCTAAAAATGGGAGGAGCCACCTTAATTCAAAGCTGTACAAAATGACAATGCCATGCACTTGTTTGTGTTGTGACAGTTGTGTCAAAGTTTGTCAGGATGGAGTTCCTGAAAGGTGTGTTAGTGATGGTCATGCTTGTTTCAGTTGATTTGCCTGATGCTTGGGGAAGTTTGAAATATGGTCAAAGTCCTAGAAGCATGAGGCAAAAATCAGATCCAGATTCCAGAAGTCCTGCCCCATCTTCTCTTGGGTTCCTGAACCCTTCGCAAGTGGCTTCTCCGTTTCAGAGTCCTTTGCGTTCTGACTTCAGAAGCTTTGCACAGGAGCCTTTTGGTGTTCAGGAGAAGCAGCTGTTGCAGGGTCCAGTGACACCTTTGGAGTGGAGGTATCCCATCGTCCCTGAGGTGCCGAGCGAGTTGGCAGTGGACTTTCAGTTGAGGCAACCCGTAACTCCCAACAGCGTAGCGGTTCAATGTGGCGAGAACCGGCTTCTTGTAGAGGTCCAGCAGGACTTGTTTGGCAATGGTCAGTTGATTCAGCCGACTGGCCTGTCTTTAGGTGGATGTCCTGTTGTTGCTCAGGATTCTGAGTCTAGAGTGCTCATCTTTGAATATGAACTACAGGACTGCAACAGTGTGATGATGGTAAGAACTTTTAATCCTACTGGGTGACTTGTGCCTGTTGGCCAGGGTCTGTTTCAAGGGTAGTCTAACTTGGCTGTCATATAGCTTGAAACAGCTGCCCTGGCATTGGAAATAAGACGGCTTTGCTTTCAAATAAGGGTAATCCTAAATTCTCAAGTGACTTGCTAAACTGATGCGTTTCAAAACAGTCATGAAATGACATGAACTGACCCATACTGTAAGTGTTTAAGGCCCATTTACACAAAGAATGGTGTCCACACAATGCAAGAACTTGTTTAAGCATGTGCTGCAGTTGTGTTCTGCTGTAAGTATTCCTCCACCATATTCCACAAAATAATTTCTCGCTCCTCATGAGTGCAGTGTTGTCTTTGTGAACCCTCTCGTTTAAACCACTTTAATCTCTTCCAGATGAACGAAGATGAGCTTGTCTACACCTTCTCTCTTACCTACACCCCTGAGGTGCTTGTGGGTACTCCGATTACCCGGACTGAGGGTGCAGGTGTTGGTGTTCAGTGCCACTATCAAAGGTAAGTGGTCTCTGTGGTTTTATGCACTGCTTATGCAACTTTGAGACCCTTTAATGGGTGCTTTCACAAACCACAGGCTTCACGGTGTAAGCAGTAACGCCTTGAGACCAACATGGGTTCCTTATGCCTCAACGGAGAGTGGTAAAGAAATCTTGTCGTTCTCCCTGAAGCTCATGATGGGTTTGTACCACTTTTTGTTAACTCCTAAATTCTTTTTTTTTTTTTTTTTTTTTTTTTTGTGGCTTTACCTAGAGTGTTACTTATTTTGTAGATGACTGGTCCGTTCAGAGGCCTAATTACCCCTTTTACCTGGGTGGCGTTCTTAACATCGAGGCATCTGTGAAGGTGTACAATCACGTACCTCTGCGTGTGTTTGTGGACCGCTGTGTGGCCACTGAAGTACCTGATGTGAGCTCCAGTCCGAGCTATTTTTTCATTGAGAATCATGGGTAAGGTCATGGCACTTGGTGATACAGGACTGTTTTACTTGGTCTTTTTAACCTTTGTCACAGACTCATGGGTCACTTCAAGTTGCTTGATGCTATAGTTGACCTTGGTCTTTAACCACTTCTCCTCAGGTGCTTCGTGGATGCCAAGGCTACAGCGTCCAGCTCCCGCTTCATGCCTCGGTCCCAGGAAGACAAGATCCAGTTTCAGCTGGAGACGTTTATCTTCACAGAGCGCACCAGTCCTTATGTGCGAACGATATCTTGAATGACTTAGTCTTCCTATATGCTTTGGTTTTTATGACTACTTTCTCTGTAATCTCTTGCAGATCTACATAACGTGTCTTCTGAAGGCAACTGCCGCTTCATCCAGTGACGCTCAGCACAAATCCTGTTCCTTCGCTGACGGGTAAGTTGCCCTTTCTCTTTAAGTTGTCTTTGCTCATGTTGAAGGTGTTTTTGTCTTGTTGCAGGTGGTCTGCTGCTGATGGAAACCACCAAGTTTGTGGTTGCTGTGACTCCTCATGTGGTCCTGATGGTGAATTTCCTGCTGTTCCCTATGGAGGTTTGTAACTTTTGCTCTTTCTAAAGTCTGTTCCACACTAAAGCTCTTAAATGTCAGTCCACAAACCTGAAAAATGAATTTGTTACTAAAGTGTGTGTGGAGTGCTGTGAGCAACACTGGTTGTTTATGAACTGAATTAGAGTGTGGTGTACAGAGTCCCAACTGTGAATGTGGGGAAACCTCATAAATGGGGCTTTCGATTAAAACCATTTTTGGGCAAGAAATGGCTATAGATTGGAGCTCAAGCTGATCAGTACTTTGGGATTGTTGGAAGAGGAGAATTGTGGCCAAAATGGATATTGTGTGACTGCTTTAGATTACGTTGTTTTGAGTGCTAACTTTTATTTCTTTTTCCCCTCTAGGCACTCAGTGGGAAGGCAAGGCTTCACTTGATCCCATAATCGTTCAAAAGACTGTTTCTCAATAAAACATCAGTCTTTGCACCTGACTTGTGACTTTGCTTCATGTCTGGATTAACTGCTATTGACTTGGAAAAAGTACCTCATTCTGCCAATGAGGCAATTTATAGTCCAACTAGACCTTTGCAAGGGTGCTATACCATGCAAGTGTAGGGTTCCAGAAGTCCATTGTAGGGACGATTATGAACCCCTTGGTGCGTGCTGCTATAATCTCAAGGTTAATTGGCATCTGCATTTGAAGCCATCAGCTTGCATGACAAGTTTTAGTGTTTAAGAGCAGAATTCCTGGTTAAGAAGTTGCTACTCATGATGTTCTTATGACCTTGGTACAAAAATCCTTCCAAAAGAGCTCTGTAGGGATCACCTTGTCCCATGAAGAACCGTGGGTGATGTAATGGAGTTTGTCTCCCTAGCATATTCCTGTATGTTCAAAGCAGGCACATGCATCTTCATTCGAATTTAACACCAAGTATAACACTCTAAGCTCCCGTGCTTTTTATATGACGTTTCTATTATGGATGAGCCGAAGTTTCTTGAACATGTGTGCCTGTACATCTAAAACCTTCTAGTGGCAAGTTGACATTTTGCTAATGCAATGGTTTTTGATCCTTGGCCTTGAATCCACTTATCTGCACATTTTGTATGTCTCCTTATTTAACCCTCCTGATTCAGATCATAAGCTCGTAGGCAAGAGCTCCATAAACTGAACTAGGGTTGTTTACAGGACAACACTGGAAGTTTTTCCTTTGCATTTTCAAAGTCAAAACAATCCTGTTCTCCCGGATCGGTGAAAATGACTAAAAATGTATTCTACTGGCCTGGCAGCAGTAAACCACTCATTGTAAAGAAACTTTTTGCCTATAGAGTGGTGCAGGATAATGTCAGAACCCGGAGGACCAATTTGCCACTGGTTCCTTCGAGATTCTCCTATGTGGTTGAACAATTTGTGTAAAATAAAGCCGGTGGTGAACACAACTTGAGGATACATTGATGTTTTGATCTTCAACATAAGTGTCACTTTGCAAATTGCTGCAACGTTTAATTTTTGAAAATGTTTTTAAGTAGTTTAGGCAGTTTAGGGTGTCCAGTATGTCGTAAAAGTATTGTCAAGCTGTGCTTACCACAAGCTTTATTTTACTCAATTGAAAAACCCCATAGGAAAATCTCAGAACCAATGACGAATTAGTCTTCCAGGTTCTGACGTCATACCTGCACCATTCTACAGACTGAACAAGTAATATACATGTGCATGATGTCACTGCTTCCAAAACATGAATTAATTCATGTTTTAATAGTTTATACAGAGATAATGATATCGTTTTTAAAAAAAAACCTGCCCTTTGAAACCCATTTTCAAAAGTTTGTTTTTAGGCCCTCAAAATGCTGTTGTCGTGTGAATGAACAGCAAAAATGCATAAAACTTTTTAGTTGAAAATGTTGTCACCTCAATGTGTCAGAAAAGAGAAACAGTTGCTGCGTCCGAAACCGCCTACTTCTTTACCATAAAGTAGGCGAGCGAATAAGTATGTCTGAATCCTTAGTATTCACAAAAGACTCTCGCGAGATTTGGATGTGCGTCTACTTAAAGTGCGTCCGAATATGACTACTTACTATATAGTAAGGGAAAAGCAGTAGGCGAGCAAATGAGTATGTCTGAAACCTCAGTATTCATAAAAGAGTAGTCGATAAGTTCCCCGATTGCCTTCTGCTCCCACGCAGATTGTTGAGTGCTCATCCGATGGATACTTTTTTATCCCAGGAGGCCATGGGAGAGAATTCGTCATACTCAAACAGGGAGAAAAGCGGCGCGAATGTTTTCAAATGTGAGCTTCGAAAACCAAAAACATGGTTACTTATGTGAAAAACGCATATGTTGAACTATATGTTTAGAACAATACGTTTGAATAAAGCTTTGTTTCTTATGTTGTTGACTTGTATTTATTTATTGTGATGGTTACTTTTATTCAGTCTTTTATTCATTTATGTTTCCTATTGTCAGTAAATAAAATATAATTCTTATATTAATTCATGCATTAATTTGTTTGTTGACTGTAAATTTAAATGTATTCACCTTCAATGCATTTGTCTAGTGTGTGTTTTTGCATAGCTGTGTCATATGACAAAACAAATTGTAGTTTGCTTATTTTACTAAAACATTTTCAGGGAAAAAAAGGAATATAATGAAGTATTGGTCAGCATTTATCATTATTATTGTGCATAAGTGTTGAGGTGGGCTAGCAATGCTTTTTATTCTGGAGTAATCTTATTTATTGCAGTATAATTCATCATAATGCATCAAAACAATTTATATATGTATATATATAAATATATATATATATATATATATATATATATATATACTGTATATATATATATATATATATATATATATGTGTGTATGTGTGTCTGTAACAGGGTTCTTAAGTACAGGAAGAAGGAGGCGGGAGCCGGCGAACATTCAACATACTTTAATAAATAAAAAAACAAACAATAAAACGAAAGTAAAATGGTGGCAGTTCCTCAAGGCGACTGCCGCCCACACAAACAAAATAAAACACAACGTAAAGTCAAGGCCTGGCCCTCTCTCGTCCTTCACTGTCGTCATTCCTCTTTTATGCTTCCGGAGCTCCCCCGTGAGAGACACGAGACCGGTGTAGCGCGCAGCTGGCGCTCACTATCACTCGCGTCACCGGCCTCGCGCCGTCCCCTCATGGCTCTCGCCCACCCTGCTCGTCACAATGTGTATTTTATTTATAAGTCTGAGGGATGAAACGACAGTTAAGTTCAACAAAAAAAAAAGATGAAAACGTAAAGGAAATTTAAACCACTTTTGCATATACAAATGTTTGCATATAAAATAAAAAATTATCAATATATTCAAGAAATCACGATTTTGGGTTTTCGTGGTAAAAAAATTTAAAACTGTGGGTCAGATTAGTAGGGTAAAAAATATAATAACTTAAATTAACCTTAATTGTTTTATTTATTTTTTTGATTATACAACAATCACAAAATAAATGGGCAGCTGTTTTTTCAGCAAGACAACAAAACGCAAAAGTTTAATCACTATCAAGATATTTAGAGATAACGTTAGATGAACTACAACTGTCGCTGCAATAAGTTAACTCTTTTAAGTTATTGAGCTTGTGATAACGTCGTAGGTCACATGATAATGTCAACATGGCCGATGATGTCCGAAGGGCATTCACACTCAACGAGATCAGGCTATATAGTACCTACTCTTTTAGCGCTCGTTAAAGAAGTACTTATTGAAATTAAGTACCTACTTGCTGAGTAGGCAGTTTCGGCCCAGAGCGGTGCGGTCCCAAGATGCATAAACTCTACAGGTCCAGAGGAGAATCAAGGGTAATCAACTGAGCTAAAAATGGGAGGAGCCACCTTAATTCAAAGCTGTACAAAATGACAATGCCATGCACTTGTTTGTGTTGTGGCAGTTGTGTCAAAGTTTGTCAGGATGGAGTTCCTGAAAGGTGTGTTAGTGATGGTCATGCTTGTTTCAGTTAATTTGCCTGATGCTTGGGGAAGTTTGAAATATGCTCAAAGTCCTAGAAGCATGAGGCAAAAATCAGATCCAGATTCCAGAAGTCCTGCCCCGTCTCCTCTTGGGCTCCTGAATCCTTCGCAAATGGCTTCTCCGTTTCAGAGTCCTTTGAGTTCTGACTTTAGAAGCTTTGCACAGAAGCCCTTTGGTGTTCAGGAGAAGCAGCTGTTGCAGGGTCCAGTGACACCTTTGGAGTGGAGGTATCCCATCGTCCCCGAGGTGCCGAGCGAGTTGGCAGTGGACTTTCAGTTGAGGCAACCCGTGACTCCCAACAGCGTAGCGGTTCAATGCGGCGAGAACAGGCTTCTTGTAGAGGTCCAGCAGGACTTGTTTGGCAATGGTCAGTTGATCCAGCTGACTGGCCTGTCTTTAGGTGGATGTCCTGTTGTTGCTCAGGATTCTGAGTCTAGAGTGCTCATCTTTGAGTATGAACTACAGGACTGCAACAGTGTGACGATGGTAAGAACTTTTAATCCTACTGGGTGACTTGTGACTGATGGCCAGAGTCTGTTTCAAGGGTAGTCTAATTTGGCTGTCATATTTCCAATGCCAGGGCAGCTGTTTCAAGCTATAAGATGGCTTTGCTTTCAAATAAGTGTAAATCTAAATTCTCAAGTGACTTGTTAAACTGAGTTTCAAAACCGTCATGAAATCTGACATGACCTGACCCATACTGTAAGTGTTTAAGGCCCATTTACACAAAGAATGGTGTCCACACAATGCAAGAACTTGTTTAAGCATGTGCTGCAGTTGTTCTGCTGTAAGTATTCCTCCACCATATTCCACTAAATAATTTCTCGCTCCTCATGAGTGCAGTGTTGTCTTTGTGAACCCTCATTTAAACCACTTTAATCTCTTCCAGATGAATGAAGATGAGCTTGTCTACACCTTCTCTCTTACCTACACCCCTGAGGCGCTTGCGGGTACTCCGATTACCCGGACTGAGGGTGCAGTTGTTGGTGTTCAGTGCCACTATCAAAGGTAAGTGGTCTCTGTGGTTTTATGCACCGCTTGTGCAACTTTGAGACCATTTAATGGGTGCTTTCACAAACCACAGGCTTCAAGGTGTAAGCAGTAATGCCTTGAGGCCAACATGGGTTCCTTATGCCTCAACGGAGAGTGGTAAAGAAATATTGTCGTTCTCCCTGAAGCTCATGATGGGTTTGTACCACTTTTTGTTCTCTTAATTTTTTTTTTTTTTTTTTTTTTTTTTTTTGTGGCTTTACCTAGAGTGTTACTTATTTCGTAGATGACTGGTCCGTTCAGAGGCCTAATTACCCCTTTTACCTGGGTGGCGTTCTTAACATCGAGGCATCTGTGAAGGTGTACAATCACGTAAATCTGCGTGTGTTTGTGGACCGCTGTGTGGCCAGTGAAGTACCTGATGTGAGCTCCAGTCCGAGCTATTTCTTCATTGAGAATCATGGGTAAGGTCATGGCACTTGATGCTATAGGACTATTTTACTTGCTCTTTTTAACCTTTGTCACTGAGACTCAAGGTCAAGTTGCCTGATGCTATAGTTGAGCTTGGTCTTTAACCACTTCTCCTCAGGTGCTTCATGGATGCCAAGGCTACAGCGTCCAGCTCCCGCTTCATGCCTCGGTCCCAGGAAGACAAGATCCAGTTTCAGCTGGAGACGTTTATCTTCAAAGAGCGCACCAGTCCTTATGTACGAATGATGTCTTGAATGAATTTGTCTTCCTATCTGCTTTGGTTTTTTTGACTACTTTCTCTGTAATCTCTTGCAGATCTACATAACGTGTCTTCTGAAGGCAACCGCTGCTTCATCCAGTGATGCTCAGTACAAATCCTGTTCCTTCGCTGACGGGTAAGTTGCCCTTTCTCTTTAAGTTGCCTTTGCTCATGTTGAAGGTGATTTTGTCTTATTGCAGGTGGTCTGCTGCTGATGGAAACCACCAAGTTTGTGGTTGCTGTGACTCCTCATGTGGTCCTGATGGTGAATTTCCTGCTGCTCCCTATGGAGGTTTGTAACTTATGCTCTTTCTAAAGTCTGTCCCACACTAAATATCTTAAATGTCAGTCCACAAACCTAATAAATGACTTTGTTACTAAAGTGTGTGGAGTGCTGTGAGCAAGAGCACACTAACAGATTCAGTTCACAAACAACCAGAGTCCCAACTGTGAATGTGGGAGACCTCATAAATGTGGCTTTCGATTAAAAACATTTTTGCACCATGGGCAAGAAATGGCTATAGATTAGAGGTCAAGCTGATCAGTACTCTGGGATTGTTCGAAGAGGAGAATTGTGGCCAAAATGGATATTGTGTGACTACTTTAGATTACATTGTTTTGAGTGCTAACTTTTTTTTCTTTTTCCCCTCTAGGCACTCATTGGGAAGGCAAGGCCTCACTTGATCCCATAATCGTTCAAAAGACTGTTTCTCAATAAAACATCAGTCTTTGCACCTGACTTGTGACTTTGCTTCATGTCTGGATTAACTGCTATTGACTTGGAAAAAGTACCTCATTCTGCCAATGAGACAATTAATAGTCCAACTAGACCTTTGCAAGGGTCCTATACCATGCAAGTGTAGGGTTCCAGAAGTCAATTGTAGGGAAGATTATGAACCCCTTGGTGACTGCTGCTATAATCTCAAGGTTAATTGGCATCTGCATTTGAAGCCATCAGCTTGCATGACAAGTTTTAGTGTTTAAGAGCAGAATTCCTGGTTAAGAAGTTGCTACCCATGATGTTCTTATAACCTTGGTACAAAAATCCTTCCAAAAGAGCTCTGTAGAGATCACCTTGTCCCATGAAGAACCATGGGTGATGTAATGGAGTTAGTCTCCCTAGTATATTCCTGTGTGTTTAAAGCAGGTACATGCATATTTATTCAAATTTAACACCTGAAGTCTAACACTCTAAGCTCCGGTGCTTTTCATATGAAGTTTCTATTATGGATGAGCTGAAGTTTCTTGAACGTAAGTGTGCCTGTACATCTAAAACCTGCTAGTGGCAAGTTGACATTTACTAATGCAGTGGTTTTTGATCCTTGTCCTTGGATTCACTGATCTGCACATTTTGTATGTCTGCTTATTTAATGCTCCTGATTCAGATCATGAGTTCATAGGCAAGAACTCCAAAAACTGAACTAGGGTTGTTTTACAGGACAACAATGGAAATTTTTCCTTTGCATTTCCAAAGTCAAAATGATACCGTTCTCCTGGATATGTGAAAAAATGTATACTGCTGCCAGGCCAGTACTTGACCACACATTGTAAAAACTTTTTGCCTGTAGAGTGGTGCAGGATAATGTCAGAACCCGGAAGACCAATTCACCACTGGTTCCTTCGAGATTCTCCTATGTGGTTTTACAATTTGTGTAAAATAAAGCCGGTGGTGAACACAACTTGAGCATATATTGATGTTTTGATCCACAACATAAGTTACAATTTGCAAATTGATGCAGCATTTAATTTTTGAAAACGTTTTTAATGAGTAATTAGGCGGTTTAGGGTGTCCAGTATGTCGTAAAAGTATTGTCAAGCTGTGCTTACCACAAGCTTTATTTTACTCAATTGGAAAAACCCCATAGGAAAATCTCAGAACCAGTGACGAATTAGTCTTCCAGGTTCTGACATCATACCTGCACCATTCTACAGACTGAACAAGTAATATGCATGTACATGATGTCACTGCTTCCAAAACATAAATTAATTCATGATTTAATAGTTTATACAGGGATAATAATGATATCGTTTTAAAAAAAAACCTGCTCTTTCAAACCCATTTTCAAAAGTTTGTTTTTAGGCCCTCAAAATGCTGTTGTCGTGTAAATGAACTGCAAAAATGCATAAAACTTTTTAGTTGAAAATGGTGTCACCTCAATGTGTCAGAAAAGAGAAACAGTTGTTGCGTCCAAAACCGCCTACTTCTTTACCATAAAGTAGGCGAGCAAATAAGTATGTCTGAATCCTTAGTATTCACAAAAGACTCTCGCGAGATTTGGATGTGCGTCTACTTAAAGTGCGTCCGAATATGACTACTTACTATATAGTAAGGGAAAAGCAGTAGGCGAGCAAATGAGTATGTCTGAAACCTCAGTATTCATAAAAGAGTAGTCGATAAGTTCCCCGATTGCCTTCTGCTCCCACGCAGATTGTTGAGTGCTCATCCGATGGATACTTTTTTATCCCAGGAGGCCACGGGAGAGAATATGTCATAATCAAACAATGAGAAAAGCGGGGCGAATGTTTTCAAATGTGAGCATCAAAAACCAAAAACATGGTTACTTCTGAACCAGCGAACATTCAACATACTTTAATAAATAAAAAAACAAACAATAAAACGAAAGTAAAATGGCGGCAGTTCCTCACGGCGACTGCCACCCACACAAACAAAATAAAACACAACGTAAAGTCCAGGCCTGGCCCTCTCTCGTCCTTCACTGTCGCCGTTCCTCTTTTATGCTTCTGGTGCTCCTCCGTGAGAGACACAAGACCGGTGTAGCGCGCAGCTGACGCTCACTATCACTCGCGTCACCGGCCTCGCGCCGTCCCCTCATGGCTCTCGCCCACCCTGCTCGTCACAATGTGTATTTTATTTATAAGTCTGAGGGATGAAATGACAGTTAAGTTCAACAACAACAAAAAAAAGAGGAAAACATAAAGGAAATTTAAGTCACTTTTGCTGGTGGATGAAAATGTTTGCATATAAAATAAAAAATTATCAACATATTCAAGAAATCACAATTTTGGGTTTTCGTAATAAAAAAATTGAAAACTGTGGGTCAGATAAGTAGGGTTAAAAATATAAGAACTTAAATTAACCTCAATTGTTTTACTTTTTTATTTTATTTTACAACAATCACAAAATAAATGGGCAGCTGTTTTTTCAACAAGACAACAAAACGCAAAAGTTTAATCACTATCAAGATATTTAGAGATAACGTTAGCTGAACCAAAGCTGTCGCTGCAATAAGTTAACTCTTTTAAGTTATTGAGCTTGTGATAACGTCGTAGGTCACATGATAATGTCAACATGGCCGATGATGTCCGGAGGGCATTCACACTCAACGAGATCAGGCTATATAGTACCTACTCTTTTAGCGCTCGTTAAGAAAGTACTTATTGAAATTAAGTACCTACTTACTGAGTAGGCAGTTTCGGCCCAGAGCGGTGCGGTCCCAAGATGCATAAACTCTACAGGTCCAGAGGAGAATCAAAGGTAATCAACTGAGCTTAAAAATGGGAGGAGCCACCTTAATTCAAAGCTGTACAAAATGACAATGCCATGCACTTGTTTGTGTTGTGGCAGTTGTGTCAAAGTTTGTTAGGATGGAGTTCCTGAAAGGTGTGTTAGTGGTGGTTGTGCTTGTTTCATTTGATTTGCCTGATGCTTGGGGAAATTTGAAATATGCTCAAAGTCCTGGAAGCATGAGGCAAAAATCAGATCCAGATTCCAGAAGTCCTGCCCCATCTCCTCTTGGGCTCCTGAACCCTTCGCAAGTGGCTTCTCCGTTTCAGAGTCCTTTGGGTTCTGACTTCAGAAGCTTTGCACAGGAGCCTTTTGGTGTTCAGGAGAAGCAGCTGTTGCAGGGTCCAGTGACACCTTTGGAGTGGAGGTATCCCATCGTCCCCGAGGTGCCGAGCGAGTTGGCGGTGGACTTCCAGTTGAGGCAACCCGTGACTCCCAACAGCGTAGCGGTTCAATGCGGCGAGAACAGGCTTCTTGTAGAGGTCCAGCAGGACTTGTTTGGCAATGGTCAGTTGATCCAGCCGACTGGCCTGTCTTTAGGTGGATGTCCTGTTGTTGCTCAAGATTCTGAGTCTAGAGTGCTCATCTTTGAGTATGAACTACAGGACTGCAACAGTGTGACAAAGGTAAGAACTTTTAATCCTACTGGGTGACTTGTGGCTGATGGCCAGAGTCTGTTTCAAGGGTAGTCTAATTTTGGCTGTCATATTTCCAATGCCAGGGCAGCTGTTTCAAGCTATAAGACAGCTTTGCTTTCAAATAAGTGTAATCCTAAATTCTCAAGTGACTTGTTAAACTGAGTTTCAAAACCGTCATGAAATCTGACATGACCTGACCCATACTGTAAGTGTTTAAGGCCCATTTACACAAAGAATGGTGTCCACACAATGCAAGAACTTGTTTAAGCATGTGCTGTAGTTGTGTTCTTCTGTAAGTATTCCTCCACCATATTCCACAAAATAATTTTTCGCACCTCATGAGTGCAGTGTTGTCTTTGTGAACCCTCTCGTTTAAACTACTTCAATCTCTTCCAGATGAACGAAGATGAGCTTGTCTACACCTTCTCTCTTACCTACACCCCTGAGGCGCTTGTGGGTACTCCGATTACCCGGACTGAGGGTGCAGTTGTTGGTGTTCAGTGCCACTATCAAAGGTAAGTGGTCTCTGTGGTTTTCTGCACTGCTCCTGCAACTGAGACCCTTTAATGGGTGCTTTCATGAACCACAGGCTTCAAGGTGTAAGCAGTAATGCCTTGAGGCCAACATGGGTTCCTTATGCCTCAACGGAGAGTGGTGAAGAAGTCTTGTCGTTCTCCTTGAAGCTCATGATGGGTTCGTACCTTTTTTTTTTTTTTTGGTTAACGCTTAAATTCTTTTTTATGTGGCTTTGCCTAGAGTGTTACTTTTTTTTTTTTTTTTTTTGTAGATGACTGGTCTGTTCAGAGGCCCAATTACCCCTATTTCCTGGGTGACGTTCTTAACATCGAGGCATCTGTGAGGGTGTACAATCATGTACCCCTGCGTGTGTTTGTGGACCACTGTGTGGCCACTCAAGAACCTTCGAGCTCCAGTTCGACCTATTTCTTCATTGTGAATCATGGGTAAGGTCATGGCACTGGATGCTAATAGGACTGTTTTTAGTTGCTCTTTTTAACTTGTCACTGAGACTCATGGCTAAGTTCAAGTTGCTTGATGCTATAGTTGACCTTGGTCTTTAACCACTACTCCTCAGGTGCTTTGTGGATGCCAAGGCTACAGCGTCCAGCTCCCGCTTCATGCCTCGGTCCCAGGAAGACAAGATCCAGTTTCAGCTGGAGACGTTTATCTTCAAAGAGCGCACCAGTCCTTATGTATGAATGATGTCATGAATTAATTTATTTGTCTTCCTATCTGCTTTGGTTTTATGACTACTTTCTCTGTAATCTCTTGCAGATCTACATAATGTGTCTTCTGAAGGCAACCGCTGCTTCATCCAGTGACGCTCAGCACAAATCCTGTTCCTTTGCTGACGGGTAAGTTGCCCTTTCTCTTTAAGTTGCCTTTGCTCATGTTGAAGGTGTTTTTGTCTTGTTGCAGGTGGTCTGCTGCTGATGGAAACCACCAAGTTTGTGGTTGCTGTGACTCCTCATGTGGTCCTGCTGGTGAATTTCCTGCTGCTCCCTATGGAGGTTTGTAACTTTTGCTCTTTCTAAAGTCCGTCCCACACTAAAGAGCTTCAAAATGTTAACCCACAAACTTGATGATAAATGAATTTGTTACTAAAGTGTATGTTTGGAGTGCTGTGAGCAAGAGCACACACAAACAGATTCAGTTCACAAACAACCGGAGTCCCAACTGTGAATGTGGGGAAACCTCATAAATGACTTTAGATGAAACCACTTTGTCTTTGGATAAAGAGCAAGAAATGCCAATAGTTTTGGACTGCTTTTTACTGAGAATTTGTGGTAAACAGCTGGCTTATTTCTGTTGTCTGCTGTCTTTCTGATTTGGTATGGTTTCATCCAATGTTAGTCATTTCAGATAGTTTGGATGCACCATTCACAAGCAGACTAATTTACTCTTAACTCTTTGCACCTCAGGTAAATCTGAAGCTGTACAACCATTTAGCTGATCAGTACTTTAGGGATGTTGGAAGGGGAGAGTTGTGGCCAAAAATGGCTAATTTCTTGTTGCCACTTTAGATTCTCTGGTTTTGAGTGCTAACTTTCTTTTTCTCCCTCTAGGTATTCAGTGGGAAGGCAAGGCCTCACTTGGTCCCATAATGGTTCAAAAGACCGTTTCTCAATAAAACTGGCATATCAATCCTTGTATCTGACTTTGATTCATGTCTGGTTTAACAGCTGTTAACTTGGAAAAAGTGCCTCATTCTGCCAATGTGACTAACCAATAGTCCTATTGTAAGACTGCTAGTTCGGTATAACCTGCAAGTGTAGGTTTCCAGAAGTTAATTGTACGGGAAAATTAACCTTTAGTGACTGCTGCTATAAACTCCAAGGTGAATTGGCATTAGAAGCCAGTTTACATGACAAGTTTTAGTGTTTAACAGCAGAATTTCTGGTGATGTTACCCATCATTCTCTGAGCTCTGTAGGAACACCTTGTCCACTGAAGCCCCGTGGTGACCTAATTTAGTTGGTCTCCCAATCATGTTCTTGTGCATCCAAAGGGTTTTTGCTTACAATTTCAGCTTTATTAATAAATTTAACATCTCAAGTCTAACATTCAAAGCTCATAACATTGATACAAATTACCTGGATCTGTGAATGACTAAAATGCTGTATCTTGCTGCCAAGCCTGTAGTTGCTGACACATTGTAAAGAAACTATTTGCCTATAGAGTGGTGCAGGATATCGAAACCCAGAAGACCAATTCACCACTGGTTCATCTGGGGTTTTTTTAAATGGTTTTTCAATTAGTTTAAAATAAAGCTTGTGGTAAACCAACTTAAAGGTTCATTGTTCTGTTCTACAGCACTAGTTACGTGCACCCAATAGTGAAATGCTAATTTTGATGAATGTTTTTAATGAGTAGCTAGATGAGGCTGTTTGGGATGTATCAAGCTGTTTACCACAGGCTTTATTTTACTCCTAAATTGAAAAACCTCAAAAGAACCTGTAGGGCCTGCCTACTGGTCCAATGATGGTTTCCAATAGAGCGGGTGAAGGGATCTGCATGTTGCTGTCTTCCTTTATACAATGCGATCTCAACTGAATTAAATATATTTCTTTATATACATTACCTCTATATTTTCATCTGACTCCAATTATGAAAAAGGTTTAAATCATATTTGATTTGCTATACATTTGAATAAATGTTTGATTATTCCTTTTAACCCTTTATGCTCGTTCATTCGGATTCCTATAACCCTTTGAGTCTCGTACCGATCGGAATACGATCTCTAATCACAAATTTGTCAGTCTTGGTCATCTAGACAGAGGCAAATTGACTGATACTTTTAGACGCCGCACCATGCTTGCATATTTCTAAAAATATGTGATTCAGTCCCCATAGGTCTGTAAACACTTAATTAGAATAACACTATTTCTAGCCAGAGGTCACAACCATTATCTTAGAAACAATTTGACCAATCTAACTCCCTCTGATGATAACTTTACATAATCGTGCCGTAGTTTCCCACGTACACTTAGTTAGAAAATTATTACAATAATCAGAGGTTGAGGCTGACCCGAATTCAGATTGGTCTGACAACCCTTTTGTTGTTCTGAACGGAAAAACCCATATTAGCCTCTACAGCCTAAGTACACGTGACTAATGCCAATGTGTTAGTCGGAGCTCCAAAACTGAGTTTTGGTCCGTTACTAACCTGAGCGTAGATTTGTGGAGTTAACGTCACCTACTAGAGTTGAATAATTTCAGAGTCAATCAGAATAAATTCAAACATAATTTATCAACCAGGTAATAGAACAATAATTCAAATCCAATTCAAAGAATAAAACATACATCCAATCAATAATAAAAGAACATAAAAGCATTTATCTGGCAGTGAAATAGACTACACACAGTGATTGTGCGGGAGCTCTGCCTACAGATTCCCAGAACCTTGTGCCAGCTCTCTCTAAATACCCAGATAATTCAATAGGACCAAATGGTGGTGTTTGCAATTGTAATTAGGTCTGGTCCCCTGTTCAGGGGGTCACAAATGGGCAATCAGCTTGAATGGGTTATTGGTACCTGTAGAAGGGGGCACTTATTTGCATACAGGAGGCGGTTTGAATGGAGGTTCTAGGGGTGTGTACCTTTTTAGTGGCACACAATATTGCTTGCTTTCTGGAACTTCTTGGAAGTTCGTACTATGTCTGGGAGAATGAGACCATTTTACCAGGTGCACTGAGACATTTCAAATGATACCAAACATGTATATTCATTTGTTGTACACATTCAGATTTGGATTGTTTCCCATCCTTCTCCCTCACCTAAAACTCAGAGGATGGTCGGGAGAGTGTATTGGTGAGGTGTGAACTGCTCGGCATGGGGCATCTCAGATGGTGCTGTTACTTATGCAGAAGAACATTCAAATGTTGATCTGTCAGGAAAAGTTGTCCTTCAGTCCAGACAATTCGACTCCAGCGATACAAACCAACAACTAATTGGTCTTCCCAGTTCTTATGTCATACCTACACCACTCTATAGACTGAACATGTAATTCATGCATTAATAGTTTGTGAAGATGATAATGAAAGGTATATGTTAGTGATGGTTTTGCATGTTTCATTTCATCTGCCTGATGCATGGTAAGTTTGATGTACAGTCAAAGACCTAGAAGCATGAGGCAAAAATCAGATCCAGCTTCCAGAAGTCCTGCCCCGTCTCCTAGGACTTGGAACCTGTCCTCTTGGAACCCTTCGCAAATGGCTTCTCAGTTTCAGAGTCCTTCGGGTTGTGACTTCAGAAGTCTTGCAGAGGAGCCTTTTGGTGTTCAGGAGAAGCCGCTGTTGCAGGGTCCAGTGACTCCTTTTGGAGTGGAGGTATCCCAACGTTGTAAAGTCTTGTCACTCTCCCTGAAGCTCATTATGGGCTGGTACCTCTTTTGTTAACCTTGCAGTGTTTGTGGCTGTACCTAAAATACTTAAAAATATTTAAAAAATATATTTTGGTAGACTATTGGTAGAAAAAGTGTACAACCAATAGGGATAACCGCACCCTGGAGAGGACTGTGAAACAAAACCCATTCAAAAATGTGGGGGAGATTCACAGAGTGGACTGCAGCTGGAGTCAGTGCTTCAAGAGCCACTACGCACATACGTATGCAAGACATGGGTTTCAGCTGTTGCATTCCTTGTGTCAAGCCACTCTTGAACAACAGACAGTGTCAGAAGTGTCTCACCTGGGCTAGAGACAAAAAGGACTGGACTGCTGCTGAGTGGTCCAAAGTTATCTTCTCTGATTAAAGAGTTGCTTGAGGTCCAGTGTAAAGTTTCCACAGTCAGTGATGGTTTGGGGTGCCATGTCATCTGCTGGTGTTAGTCCACTGTTTTCTGAGGTCCAAGGTCAATGCAGCTGTATACCAGGAAGTTTTAGAGCACTTCATGCTTCCTGCTGCTGACCAACTTCATGGAGATGCAGATTTCATTTTCCAACAGGACTTGGCACCTGCACACCGTGCCAAAGCAACCAGTACCTTAATTGGCCGGCAAACTCGCCTGACCTTAACCCCATAGAAAATCTATGAGGTATTGTGAAGAGGAAGATGCGACATGCCAGACCAACAATGCAGAAGAGCTGAAGGCCACTATCAGAGCAACCTGGGCTCTCATAACACCTGAGCAGCGCCCCAGACTGATCCACTCCATGCCACGCCACAGTAATTCAGGTAAAAAGAGCCTGTACATGCTCATACTTTTCATGTTCATACTTTTCAGTTGACCAAGATTTCTAAAAATCATTTCTTTGTATTGGTCTTAAGTAATATTCTAATTTTCTGAGATACAGAATTTGGGATTTTCCTTTAGTTGTCAGTTATAATCATCAAAATGAAAAGAAATAAACATTTGAAATATATGTGGGTGTCTCAACATGTGGTCCTCATGGTGATTTTGCTTCTGCTCGCTATGGAGGTTTGTAACTTTACCTTTTTGTAAGGTTGCTCAACATATCAACATATCATAACCCCCCCCCCCCCCCCCCCCCCCCCCTAGGCATGCTGTGGGTCCCATAATGGTTCAAGTGTAAAAGACTGGTTATCAATAAAATTGAGGACTCAATACTTGTCTTTGGGTTTTTTTTATTCTAGTTTAAACTCACTTTTAATTTTGCACCATTTTTTCAGTACAGGGGAAACTCCATCTTTACCTCTCCATGGAGTGTCACAGTTCTGAGTTTTATATCAACTTTATCCATAGGGATTAAATCCATGTATTGAGTTGCTGCATTAAGTTTAACTTCTACAAGCAAGTTTATGCTGTAAGTTTTATTAAACTGATTTACAATGAATCGTAACTTAAACCTTAAGATCACAGCAACTTAACAATTGCTGGTAGGAAAACTGTTACCCATGATTCTCGAATTCAGTGAGGCAGGTTGCACCAAGAGCTCTGCAGGGAATTCCCTGGCCCATGATGCACAGTTTTTTTTTTTTTTTTTAATTCTTCAAACAAGTTTTTGGTTCATTGAATAGTTAGTTGGTTTGGTTTTGGGTTTTTTTTTAGGAAAAATGAATTGGTGGTGGGAAACATTCTGGAAACAATGCTGCTGGAAAAATTGGCTTTGGTAATGGACTTGGGTTGTCTTCCTCCTAAAAGGTGGATAGTAAGTGACCCTTTGTGCCATTACTGGACCCAAATGTAATAACATTTTAAACCGTTTCCCAATATACCCTTGTTAAGTTTCTAGACCTGCTGGTACATGTACTGAGATGAATTGGAATGCTAAATGAAGTGCTCTGCAGTTATTGAACCTTGAAGTGTCAACATTGCCACATTTCTCACTTTTGGAGAACACATACATTGATTTGTAGGGTTTTTATATATATATGAAAAGTGGCATGCATTGCATTTAGAGTTCAGTTTGATATTTTGGGTGCCATATGAGATTGGCTCCATCCAGTTGTGCAGCTTAGTTATACAGTAATACTCAATGGCTGATTAAGTAACACCAGTCAAAGAACAGATTTCCATAGAACCTTAATATTGACTGGAATTTAAGTTGATGTTTGTAACCCCAGTGGACAACTTTATTAAAATCTGCACATCGCTTGTGCAACATCTCAAGCGTTTCGTTTCTCGCACAGCACTGTTTCACAATGAAAGTCAGTCTTTATGTTTAGGACCATTGATTCTGATCCTGATGTTTATTGCTTCCCAACAGATGATTTTCATTAAAACACTCGTGCTTAATGAATAAAAACACACACACAATTTGTTTTTAACGGTGTTTTAATTTCATAATTTGGATGCAATGTTGGTTCAAATGTTGAACTGAAACCCAGTTTTGTTGCATGGACCATCATATAGTCTCACTTTTTTCCTTTTTCATGTCCTTTTTTCCCTGGTTCACCTCCATGACCATGACCGTGTCCTTGACCTTTTTCTTGCTGACCTTTGCCTTTCCCTTTGGCTTGGCCCTTTCCATGCTTCCCCTGCAAGACACAGCAGTTAGATCAAAGTAACAGATGTTTGTCATTAGATCTGTTAAAAGTGCATCATTTTTTCACCCTTAAATTTTGTTTTTACCTTTTCACCTTCTTCTCCTGAGCCCTAAGAGACAGAAGATATGACAAAATGATTAGCATGAAATAGAAAAGTTGTTGAACTGTTTAAGCAGAAGTGTATGATGTGTAGAAAGAGTGCGTCATACCTCTGAGTGAGAATCCGAATCTACGGCGTCCTGTTAACATACAGTATGATCAGTGTTTCATTCTTTAAAATTAATCTTTCATTTAGTTAATCAATCCATGCAATTGCTATGCTCAACTAAAATGCACATTTGAGAGGAAATGTAAATATCTCACCTTCTTTTTTGCTGCAGAAGACATTGGACAAACAAAAATACGCATAAACAATTATTCTCTGATGTCAAAATAATCGGGAAAGTGTCAATTTTTAACATTGAATAAAATGTCTTTCAACGCTATATAAATAAATATATGAAATATGACTTACGTTTATCACTCATGTTGAGATTGTCTGATATGCAATTCGGCAGTAATACTGAACAATAAAAAAAGAGCCATAAGCGAATTTGCCTTCGACTGCGTGCAATACATGATAAGATAAGTTCCTTAGTCACAATCAGCAACTTAGTTTTCTAAACGGACTAAATTATTCAATGTGTTTTGGTATCTGCGTCATCATACAATATTATGCATTTGACAAATATCTCTCAATCCTGTTGCAGCGAGTAAATGAGGAACGTCTTACCTCTTGTCTTGTCTTGCTCCTTCAGTGTAGAAATGCCGTTTTCTGGCTGTATTTATACTTTAGATCCGCCCTCGGGTGACACTGATACCTGTTCATCCGCACCCAAGAGTGGAGAAACAAGTCTGCGTTTGTGTGCTCACGTAAAAAGCGGTGAATGAGACTTATTTTGCTAAGATCGGCTAAAAATGTCTCTCAAATCACCTCGATTAGTGTGTTTCATGTATTTGAGTGCAATGAACATTGGGTAACACTACTTTTGATTAAGTCATTGCACTAACTATGAGTAACTGTGCAACTACTTGTCAGTCATTTGAGTATTAGTAGACTGTTTAATATCTGCGAATGACTTTATTTTGATGCTCACCAACAGACATTGTATGTAACCAGAAAGTTGAACCAACACGTGATGAAAACGTGCAAGTTCCTCTAAAAACAAATGACATAAGATATCTGATCTGTGCATGTATAAACATGTGAGTTTAAATGTAACAGTTCGGATGCTGTAAAATGGAGTAGATTTGCTTGTCATGGGGAGAGGAATGTTATCGTCCCATTGATGCAGTCCGGATGGAGGAACGCCCAAAATATCTTGGCAGATTCTCACAAACAAGACAGTTGAAGGAATCATAATTATAGCCTGTGTTTCCACGTCACAAACCAGAAAGATCTTTCGAGAAGGCAACCAAAGAGTTTGAATGCTGCACAGTTTATATGCAAAGAAGCATAGAAATATTTTTACAAATTAAAAAAAAAAAAAAAAATCAAGTCTTGTCACTTGAGCAGAACCCTTAAAAGAACATCTTTGTATTATTTTCTATCCATAAAAGCTGCATATTATTATGCACTAATAGCAATGTGAACTACAATGAACATTTTGATACGGTACAAAGTTGTCCTTTTTGCTGTTGGACCCCTAAAGGTACATTTTGACAAAAGTTTACTTTCTTTAAAAAGTAATAAACATTTTTATAAAAAAAAAAAAAAAAAAAAAAGTTGTCTTATTACATCAGAATTTGAATTATCCTCAAATTTGATATACACTGATTCTGTCATTTTTCTATGTTTCGGGAAGTTTGGTCTTCATTTGCATATGAGGTCATTAAAGTCAAGAAGGCGTTTGTGTTTGTAATCTTTCTTATCCAATGAGCTACAGCCATTCTTATTGGTATAAAATAAGTCACCGATCATATTCAGCATTGAAACTAAGGGAATGAAAAACAGAAACGGTGCCTTGAGCGGCAATTATCACCCATAGAAATTAATTTAGTTGATTTCAATTAATGCAGAGTCACTATTAATAAGTAGCATACAATATGGCGAACTAGCCGACCACATCACATCCTCTTTCTCGTATTTTTATTTTTTTCGGACACAGCCGTTCCTTCAGAATTCGTACGGCACTACAAAGTGGCCGACACCCGATATAGTGCACTACATAGTGGATAGGGAGCGTTTTCGGACACAGCTCAAATATTTCAGGATATTGATTCATGCTATTTAAGTTTACATGTGAGTGCAATCTGACACTAGATGTTGATCTTTAGAGGAGCTTTGTTTGTTTTATACTCTATTGAAACATAAAGCATTAGAATGTTTGCTTTGTGAATCTGGATTAACCCGCTCTGTGTTTGTCAAGGTGTATGAAGAGTTGCATAAAGTCTTGTGCACCCGTCAACTATAATTGACTTAATAACGCGTGCTATCCACTGGAGAAAATGAGCCAAGAAATACAAAAGAAAATAGGCCTTTTTTTTTTTTTATTTAAGCAAAATGTAGGCCTGGTGTCACAGACAGGGTTTAGATTAAGCCGGGATTAGTTTGTGCATCTTGAGACAAGGCAATGGCACTGACATATTTTAATATGCCAGTGCACGTTTCTTTCAGCTCAAACGTGCTTTTTCTGTGAACCCGGAGGATAGTTTTATTGTTTTTTTATTGGATTTCTGCGGTATAAATCATGACAGGTTTTAATGAGACTCACCTAATCAAAGTTACTCATGCGAGCTTCTTTTTTAAACATTGTGCCTGTAATTATTTGTGCAGAGCACATGACGATGATGTCACATCACTTACGCTTTTGTTTTAACTAGGTTAACCAGCTCCATGCCAAGAAGGTGAAAGTTGTAGTAATCTACCAGAACACTACGAGTTTGGTCATGTTTATCATCACAGAGCACGCAGAAGCGGTTTTAAGATGTTATAATCCCTTTAAATAACAAAAGTCAGTTCCTGACTGACATTGCACCTCCAGGAAATTGCATCATTTTATAGGGAAAACAGCTAACTAAGTTGTACCATTCTTATCAACATTTTAAATGACATAAATCAGTTTGATATAGATCATCAGATATGAAGATTGTCTTTATGACAATTGCGTAAATAAAGTTGAGGTGCAGATTCAATCTCTGTTATAAAAACATTCCTTACAAAAAAAAAAAACAATAATGCAAGGATATTACAGAGCAAATTCTAGTCATGACTGGTGAAAGTTGAGAGTCTGGGACTCTGGGCGTGAGTCACTCTTTTAACGCCTCATTCTCCTCGTCAAATCTGATTGGTCGGTCAAAAGGGGCTCGTCTGATCAGCACCAAACCGGCTACTATTATGAGCTTCAGGTTTATTTAAAAAAAAAAAAAAAAAAAAAAAAAAGGATCTTGGCGTTTCCAAAACACTTGTAATGCTGCATACTCTTGCCGTCTGATTTTTGATTTCTGTACTACGCATAAAAATATTTTGATAAAAAGTGGTAAAAAATTTGTATTTATTTCTGCTCCTTTAAAAAAAAAAAAACCCACTTGTTTATGATTAATTTTAGAGTATAAAATTTAAGACGACCTTTTTAAACAATGTGAAACATGACAATTCCAAAGTCAATGAAACTGAATGAAACTACTATAACTTTATTTTTATATTTATATATGTACATACATATATATATATATATATATATATATATATATATATATATGTATATATAACTACTATAACTTTATTTATCTTATATATATAAAATATAAACTACTATAACTTTATTTATCATATATATATATAACTACTATAACTTTATTTATCTTATATATATATATATAACTACTATAACTTTATTTATCATATGTATAACTAGTATAACTTTATTTATCATACAAATATATAAACTACTATAACTTTATTTATCTTATATATATATAACTACCATAACTTTATTTATCATATATATATATATATATATATATATATATATATATATATATACTACTATAACTTTATTTATCATATATATATATATACTACTATAACTTTATTTATCATATATATATATATAAACTACCATAACTATATTTATCATATATATATATATATATATATATATATATATATATATATATATATATATATATATATATATATATATATATATGGCTTTATGAGAAGGCACATATAACAACGCTCAAAGAGCATCTCAGTGTAACATGAAGCCATAGTAACATAATGGTCTGCATTGGTGTACAGTGGAGATTAGCGGCCATGCAACTAAACACTTAGTTTCCCCTCAGGCTACAGGTGTGGTTTACGCTCGGTTTTTCAGGTGTGTCCCCTGAAACACAGACTGATGTAACTGTGAAAACATGCGCAATAATTGTCTGCATATTTATGGACACACTATTTTCACTGACATTCTACACCTTGAACTTGAACTGAACAGAAAAACACTCGTTTAACAGTTTCATCCCGCAAGCAAAGTCACTTTTATATGTTGATGTGCGCTTTGGACTTAATGATCAAATACATAAATTTCTTGGAAGGAATAAAAATGACTCAATATTTGTCATAAAATAAGACGAAGAGTACCAAGGCTATTTGAAAGTGCGTAGCAGCTCAGATCACGTGGTTTCTTCACAGAGCAGCAGATGGCGCCAAAACTGTGATGTTAGAAGTCAGATTTAGGCCTACAGTCTGCCATTAATGAGTTTAACATGTGTTTTATACCTGGTTGGCAGGTAAGCGGATCCATATTCACCCTCATAGCAAGTTTATGTAGTTATTTAATCTCATTTGATCATCTTTTTTTCGCTTTTAATGTCTGAGGTGTTATGCCGCGTAAAAAATGCTGACTGACTGGAAACGCGTTTACACACAAACACACACAAGTTAAATCTGATTTTTCTAAAAAATAAATTAAACTCCATCTCAGATTAAATGCCTCAGATGTACACAAAATACATCTTTCCGTTATTTTTGTTTTAAAATAGAGTGTTTTGAGCAGTTAGCGTTAGCGGTTATTAACCGCGAAAAAATAATAACTGGTTATTGCAGTTAACACGAACATTAAAACATGCTTTTGCAACACTAACCATAGTTTAACCATGGTATTTATAGTAAAACTGAGATTACACAAATGGTTGCTAAAAAACATCGTTACTACACTTTTACCATAGTAAAACCATGGTTAATTTTCGTTAAGACTACAAAACACAGCTAAGAAGAATAATGTGAACTCATGTTGAGTTTTAAACATGATTATGTGATTACATGACTTGTCATTGTTACTGGTTTAGTACTAAATTAGTTGCTTTACCATGGTAATATGATGGTAAACATATTATTTTGATATTTATAATATTTAGTGGTACTGTATATGGAATTTATATGTACAAAATACAAATATGAAATATAGGATGATTATTGAGATGTCTTCGAACCTGAACCTGAATTCACCCTACATGAATATAGCTTTGTTTTCTGCCAGTAATCACCTTTTTTTATTATTATTTATGCAATAAATGCACAATGCCGGTCTCTCTTTATACACATGAACTATCATTGTTCCTTACAGCCGAGAAACACCAATCAGTGATCGTCATGCAACGCCAGGAGCATCTCTTCATGTTCATGGGTTTCCGTGAGGACGAACACTATCTGCTGGACGACGAACCTCATGTGAGTGTTTCTTGTTCAGATCCGTCTACGGATTCAGATTGTGTTGACGTTTTGATGGAACGAGACTTGATTATTACTATGGCTTTCTTCATTTAAAGTATCGCTTCTCAAACAAGAACAAATGTAGGGCGGGGCTTGATTTTGTCTGTGGGGAATTGACCCATCGCAAAACCCGCCTCCTGTTG
The DNA here is from genome assembly GCA_037194245.1 of Opsariichthys bidens. Lineage (NCBI taxonomy): Eukaryota > Metazoa > Chordata > Actinopteri > Cypriniformes > Xenocyprididae > Opsariichthys > Opsariichthys bidens. The sequence goes on along the minus strand of CM074286.1, from coordinate 1,894,004 downwards.
CTATGCAACAAGCCATGCGCTCTCGCGCCACACATCATGTTCTCACGCAGTGAAAAGTACATCGTGGAGCAAAGAGGACACTGACAACGCATGAAACACTTTCATATTTAATGTATCGTAATTTTTTACAGAAGTTTAATCAATAAAAGCGTCTAGTGCGTCTTTAATGTGTCGTGACAGATCGCTGAACCGATCATCTCTACATACTAGTTCATTTATAGCATCAAATAAACATGAATGAACATCAGAAGGAATGTTGTTTCAAGCGCGGAAGTTCAAGTTCACCACCGTTAATCTACTAACTCCCCTGACTGCTTTGACGGACAAGATGTCGGATTTTGGGTTATGATTGGTCAGATCGCCTGTCAATCAAACTGTTTGCGAAGTGTCAATTGATCCGCCTCCTTTAGTTACTGTTGCTATGTCCGCTCTCGCGCCACACATCATGTTCTCACGAAGTGAAAACTACATCGCGGAGCAAAGAGGACACTGACAACGTATGAAACAGTTTCATATTTAAAATATTGTATTTTTTTAAAGCAGTTTAAACACTAAATACTGTATAGTGTGTGTTTAATGTGTCGTGACAGATCATCTCTTCATACTAGTTCATTTATAGCATCAAATAAACACGAATGAACATCAGAAGGAATGTTGTTTCAAGCGCGGAAGTTCAAGTTCACCAACGTTAATCTACTAACTCCTCTGACCGCTTTTACAGACAAAATGGTGGATTCAGGGTTATGATTGGTCAGATCGCCTGTCAATCAAACTCTTTGCGAAGGGTCAATTGATTGGTGGATCTCATGTGAGTGACAGGTTGCCCCGCCCTTGTCATCAGAGAAGAGATGTTACTCTGATTCAAGATTACGATGAATTTAAAAATAATAATGATGTGCCCTGATAAATCATGTATAATAAATTCTGCAATATTCCAAAAAAAAAAAAAAGATCTTGATGAATCGCCTAGGCTGTGTGACATTTTAACTTCAAATCTGATAAATTCATCAAATGATGACAACTTTGGGGCACTATTCATTAGATTAGAGTGACTAGTTTAGTTTAACTTCGCCTACACAATGTGTAGAATATCAAATGTCAATAAAAAAACGCATTGTCAGATTATATTTGAATGAATTATTGCCTCTTTCAAAGGCATTTTACAAACTATAAATGTTTTTGCTAATACTCATCTATATTTAAATTCATCTCTGGTTCAGCACCAGCCAAAAGCGAGAACACAGGTTTGAATTTAGCAGTTGAGTGTTTGAATCACACTGGTGTGTTCATATGCAAAAAGTGTTCATTATCAATTGTAAAAATATTATGTTATGTGTTTTGGAAGCCGCATTTAAATCAGTTTGGCTTCAGTTTGAATGGGCATGATGCCTCCGATTTAGATTTCGTGGCAACTTTAATGACACTTAAACAGTAGGAGACCATCTGATTTACTCTTTGCACCTGCTTTTAATCATTTAGCAAAAGCTTTTATCCAAAGTGACTTATAAGGAAAATCACAAGCAAATTTTCCATAAGAGACAGTGATATTTGCAGAACATAATGCCAAGTTTAAAATATAAATTAAATTAGTACATAAGCTGGAACAGAAGGGATTAAGGGTGCGTTCACACTTGTCATGTTCGGTTCGATTAAAACGAACCCTGGTGCGATCGCTCAGTTAGTGCGGTTCGTTTGAACATATCCGAACCCTGGTGCGCTCCAAACAAGCGGACCGAGACCGCTAAAAAGATGGGTCTCGATCCGCTTCCAAACGAACTCTGGTGCGGTTCGATGGATATACGAACGCGGCACGGACCAAAAACAGGACGTGATCAGCTGATTTGACGACGCGGGAAGGTCGGTGAATCCAAAATGAGTCGAGGGCAAACGTGGAGCAACGAGGAGGTGAAGTTTCTGGAAATCCTGCTGCTGTTTTGAATGTTTTGAACATTTGATGAGCTCTTCGTGATTCTCAGCTGGTGAAAATAAAGCATTAAATGATGGCGTTTAATCCAGAACACAGCGTTGTTTTGAGTGTCCGGTAAGCGTCGCCAAATATACGTCATAAAAGCGACCAATCAGGTCGTGACCGTATCCCTACGCCGTTGGTTCGGTAACTTAAAGTTCGCTGTTAAAAATGCCAGAGTGAACGCTAAGCGGACCAGGACTGCATGTTTTTGTTTTTTGGTCGGGACCAAACGAACCAAACCAACCGAACTACAAGTGTTATTTTATGGCCGTACAGTAAATTAGTCAATTACTTGAGGAAAAGGCGTGTCGTCTTCAGATTTGCCCATCGCCAATTGCCATGCAAAGTAACCAACCACAGATCTTTTGTTTCATGTGAATTTCAGGAGCAGGTAAATCTGAAATCATCTGGTGAAATTTGGTCCCTCTCAGCTTCCATTGTATGCTCTGTCATCCCGCTAAACATCGCCTTTAGTGTCACACAGATTCCCAAACTTTCTTTGTCATCTGAACCCCTTTGATCTAAAAGAGTTGTTTAAAGTCCCCCAGATTTTCTTTAACTAAATTTATTTTTACAAATAAAATATCCACTTATATTATTCTCTCAAGTGACGTGCGTGTTCGCTGATTGGACGAAACATCAGCACCCGCCATTTTTACAAAGCCGTGCACACAGCTTATATATTTACTGTACAAACATGAAGAACAGTGATCGGACTTCTCAACCTTACGCTAGAAGAAAATCCGGAGCGGACCAGATTATGTATTTCTGCTCCGTTATCGACAACCACCGTGTGAAAAGCTGATACTTTTGCATATACGGTTTACTTTCTTTGTATAACAGTTCTGTCTAATAACGTATTAGACGGGACCGTTACACAGATCGGAAACTAATGAAGACGGAGAATGTGAGCTGCCGAAAAGTCAAAATAAAAGTCACAACATGTGCAGTTTACGTCACTTCAGGGTTCCTATTGGCGGCGCGAATGCAACCAGGAAAATTAAATTAATTAATAATTTAATTAACGAAGAAACCAAATCAATGGACGGTTGATATTTGAGGCTCATAAAAATATGGCTATTCATGAAGCTATTCAAAACATAATTCAATGTAAATCGTAATTAATAATCCACTATTATGCATCATAATCGTGCAGCCCTTCTCTGATGTCTGCTAATGACTTGCAGGTAAACAAATGATTTTTTTATTTATTTTGCATTTTTATGATTTCATTAATTATTAACATCATCAACCTTGTCTTGTGGGTTTGAAACGACGTCTTAATATTAGGTATTAGCTTAATATTTTAATAATTTAACAGCGCATTTGCATGTTCACTGGCAAACAAATTATTTCCTCTTTTTATTTTAAATGTTTTTTTCCCGCTTTTTTATGATTTCATTACTTATTAACACCATCAACCTTGTCTTATGGGTTTGAAACGACGTCTTAATATTATGTATTAGCTTCATATTTTAATAATTTAACAGCACATTTGCATGTTCACAGCTCTGTTGGTTAATGAAGTGCAGGCAAACAAATTATTTCCTCTTTTTATTTTTGAATGTTTTTTTTTTCGCATTTTTATGATTTAATTAATAGCTAGTAAATGCTGAAAATTGTTTCAAACGGACTATAATTCAATGTAAATCGTAATTAATAATCCACAATTATGCATCATAATCGTGCGGCCCTTCTCTGATGTCTGCTAATGACTTGCAGGTAAACAAATGATTACTTTTTTATTTTTTTTTTTATTTATTTTTTATTTTGCATTTTTATCATTTCATTAATTATTAACATCATCAACCTTGTCTTGTGGGTTTGAAACAACGTCTTAATATTAGGTATTAGCTTAATATTTTAATAATTTAACAGCGCATTTGCATGTTCACAGGCAAACAAATTATTTCCTCTTTTTTATTTTAAATGTTTTTTTCCCGCCTTTTTATGATTTCATTAATTATTAACATCATCAACCTTGTCTTGTGGGTTTGAAACAACGTCTTAATATTAGGTATTAGCTTAATATTTTAATAATTTAACAGCGCATTTGCATGTTCACTGGCAAACAAATTATTTCCTCTTTTTATTTTTGAATGTTTTTTTTTTTGCATTTTTATGATTTAATTAATAGCTAGTAAATGCTTATTTAGCTTAATATTTTAATAATTTAACAGCGCATTTGCATGTTCACAGGCAAACAAATTATTTCCTCTTTTTTATTTTAAATGTTTTTTTCCCGCCTTTTTATGATTTCATTAATTATTAACATCATCAACCTTGTCTTGTGGGTTTGAAACAACGTCTTAATATTAGGTATTAGCTTCATATTTTAATAATTTAACAGCACATTTGCATGTTCACAGGCAAACAAATTATTTCCTCTTTTTATTTTTGAATGTTTTTTTTCGCATTTTTATGATTTAATTAATAGCTAGTAAATGCTTATTTAGCTTAATATTTTAATAATTTAACAGCACATTTGCATGTTCACAGGCAAACAAATTATTTCCTCTTTTTTATTTTAAATGTTTTTTTCCCGCCTTTTTATGATTTCATTAATTATTAACATCATCAACCTTGTCTTGTGGGTTTGAAACAACGTCTTAATATTAGGTATTAGCTTAATATTTTAATAATTTAACAGCGCATTTGCATGTTCACAGGCAGACAAATTATTTCCTCTTTTTATTTTTGAATGTTTTTTTTTTCGCATTTTTATGATTTAATTAATAGCTAGTAAATGCTTATTTAGCTTAATATTTTAATAATTTAACAGCACATTTGCATGTTCACAGGCAAACAAATTATTTCCTCTTTTTTATTTTAAATGTTTTTTTCCCGCCTTTTTATGATTTCATTAATTATTAACATCATCAACCTTGTCTTGTGGGTTTGAAACGACGTCTTAATATTAGGTATTAGCTTAATATTTTAATAATTTAACAGCGCATTTGCATGTTCACAGGCAAACAAATTATTTCCTCTTTTTATTTTTGAATGTTTTTTTTTCGCATTTTTATGATTTAATTAATAGCTAGTAAATGCTTATTTAGCTTAATATTTTAATAATTTAACAGCACATTTGCATGTTCACAGGCAAACAAATTATTTCCTCTTTTTTATTTTAAATGTTTTTTTCCCACCTTTTTATGATTTCATTAATTATTAACATCATCAACCTTGTCTTGTGGGTTTGAAACGACGTCTTAATATTATGTATTAGCTTCATATTTTAATAATTTAACAGCACATTTGCATGTTCACAGGCAGACAAATGATTTCCTCTTTTTTATTTTAAATGTTTTTTTCCCGCTTTTTTATGATTTCATTACTTATTAACACCATCAACCTTGTCTTATGGGTTTGAAACGACGTCTTAATATTATGTATTAGCTTCATATTTTAATAATTTAACAGCACATTTGCATGTTCACTGGCAAACAAATGATTTCCTCTTTTTTATTTTAAATGTTTTTTTCCCGCTTTTTTATGATTTCATTACTTATTAACACCATCAACCTTGTCTTATGGGTTTGAAACGACGTCTTAATATTATGTATTAGCTTCATATTTTAATAATTTAACAGCACATTTGCATGTTCACAGCTCTGTTGGTTAATGAAGTGCAGGCAAACAAATTATTTCCTCTTTTTATTTTTGAATGTTTTTTTTTTTCGCATTTTTATGATTTAATTAATAGCTAGTAAATGCTGAAAATTGTTTCAAACGGACTATAATTCAATGTAAATCGTAATTAATAATCCACAATTATGCATCATAATCGTGCGGCCCTTCTCTGATGTCTGCTAATGACTTGCAGGTAAACAAATGATTACTTCTTTTTTTTTTTTTTTTTCTTTTTTTTTTCTTTTGCATTTTTATCATTTCATTTCATTAATTATTAACATCATCAACCTTGTCTTGTGGGTTTGAAACAACGTCTTAATATTAGGTATTAGCTTAATATTTTAATAATTTAACAGCACATTTGCATGTTCACAGGCAAACAAATTATTTCCTCTTTTTATTTTTGAATGTTTTTTTTCGCATTTTTATGATTTAATTAATAGCTAGTAAATGCTTATTTAGCTTAATATTTTAATAATTTAACAGCACATTTGCATGTTCACAGGCAAACAAATTATTTCCTCTTTTTTATTTTAAATGTTTTTTTCCCGCCTTTTTATGATTTCATTAATTATTAACATCATCAACCTTGTCTTGTGGGTTTGAAACGACGTCTTAATATTATGTATTAGCTTCATATTTTAATAATTTAACAGCACATTTGCATGTTCACAGCTCTGTTGGTTAATGAAGTGCAGGCAAACAAATTATTTCCTCTTTTTATTTTTGAATGTTTTTTTTTCGCATTTTTATGATTTAATTAATAGCTAGTAAATGCTGAAAATTGTTTCAAACGGACTATAATTCAATGTAAATCGTAATTAATAATCCACAATTATGCATCATAATCGTGCAGCCCTTCTCTGATGTCTGCTAATGACTTGCAGGTAAACAAATGATTACTTCTTTTTTTTTTTTTTTTTTTTTTTTTTATTTTGCATTTTTATGATTTCATTAATTATTAACATCATCAACCTTGTCTTGTGAGTTTGAAACAACGTCTTAATATTAGGTATTAGCTTAATATTTTAATAATTTAACAGCACATTTGCATGTTCACAGGCAAACAAATTATTTCCTCTTTTTATTTTTGAATGTTTTTTTTCGCATTTTTATGATTTAATTAATAGCTAGTAAATGCTTATTTAGCTTAATATTTTAATAATTTAACAGCACATTTGCATGTTCACAGGCAAACAAATTATTTCCTCTTTTTTATTTTAAATGTTTTTTTCCCGCCTTTTTATCATTTCATTAATTATTAACATCATCAACCTTGTCTTGTGGGTTTGAAACAACGTCTTAATATTAGGTATTAGCTTAATATTTTAATAATTTAACAGCACATTTGCATGTTCACAGGCAGACAAATTATTTCCTCTTTTTATTTTTGAATGTTTTTTTTTTCCGCATTTTTATGATTTAATTAATAGCTAGTAAATGCTTATTTAGCTTAATATTTTAATAATTTAACAGCACATTTGCATGTTCACAGGCAAACAAATTATTTCCTCTTTTTTATTTTAAATGTTTTTTTCCCGCTTTTTTATGATTTCATTACTTATTAACATCATCAACCTTGTCTTGTGGGTTTGAAACAACGTCTTAATATTAGGTATTAGCTTAATATTTTAATAATTTAACAGCACATTTGCATGTTCACAGGCAGACAAATTATTTCCTCTTTTTATTTTTGAATGTTTTTTTTTCCGCATTTTTATGATTTAATTAATAGCTAGTAAATGCTTATTTAGCTTAATATTTTAATAATTTAACAGCACATTTGCATGTTCACAGGCAAACAAATTATTTCCTCTTTTTTATTTTAAATGTTTTTTTCCCGCTTTTTTATGATTTCATTACTTATTAACATCATCAACCTTGTCTTGTGGGTTTGAAACTACGTCTTAATAGTATGTATTAGCTTAATATTTTAATAATTTAACAGCGCATTTGCATGTTCACAGGCAAACAAATTATATCCACTTTGTATTTTAAATGTTATTCTTTTTTATGATGTAATTAATAGCTAGTAAATGCTGAAAATGGTTTTAAACGGACTAGTGAGAGTGTGAAAAGAGAGTTGTGCCCATAGTTGAAGACACATTTCATTGTTTGAAATGAGAACTGTTATAATATAGATGACATTGAGAGTCATAAAATGAATTGTTTTCAGGGGAATGACAGCAGACGTGTGTGGGTGGGGGGAGTGAGGGGTAATTTTAACTATGAGCAAGAGCTTTAGAGAGAGAGAGAGAGAGGCTGCGGCGTACGGGTGAGCGGCGGGATCCGTTCGCAGGGCTTTTCTTTGCGTTCGGAGATCTTGGCTCACAGCCCAACTGGCGTTTTTGTAATCAAGGCATGATCCGGGACTCCATGCGCTTCTTCCCCGAGCCGCGTCGGCTGCCTGCCGTTTGGAAGGATCCCAGATTTCCCTGCTGACATGAACGGAGCTGTGAGTGCCACTGTTTCTAGCTTTTTTTCTCTTTCGTGCACATCTTTGCTCTTCTCTGGGTCCTGCTCGTTCCTTTCTCAGCAGTCTGGATGAGGACGGTGAGCTTTCTGTCAGACGAGCGTTTGTCTGAAGAACGAGGCCTCGGTTTGGGCACGGGAGCGTCCGTCAGCTTATAGTTAGAGCTGTTTGACATGTGATCCGTACAGATGAGTGGGAAGCGCAGGAAGCGGCCGCTGGAATGTTCCCTGTCCTTTTGCAGCATCGATGATTCACGTTGGCTTTTCTTGGGTGTTTGTACCTCCGCGAGGTTTGTTTTGGTCCCCTGACAACCGAAGTCACTGTGAGTTCCTCGCGCACTTGCCTCGCAATCTGTGCACTCTTAAAAAATAAATGTTCTTTATTGGAATCAGTGGTTCCGTTTAGCATCCATGGAACCTTTCCATTGCACAAAAGGCTCTTTATAATGGAAAAGGGTCCTTTAGATTATTAAAATGTGTCAAAAAATGTTTTGTTTAAGAAACCTGATCATTGAAAGGTTCTTTGGGGAACCAAAAATAGTTCAATTTCACCCCCTCATGGAAACTTTAGTTTTTAAAAATGTGCATCATAGTCACTTCAAATGTTCAACCAAACATGAGATTCACTTTATGAAGAACGCAAAAGAAGATATTTTAAGCCACTGTTTACCATGTGATGCATAATTAAGATTATTATACTTTTCATTACATGCACTGTAAACCCGAATAAGTTGGGCTAACTCAAAAAAAAAACCCTGAGGTAATCCGTTAAATCAAATGTTCCCAATTTTAAGTAAGCAGAACTATCAAGTTTTGAGTTTGTAGTACTTATGCATGTTAATTGCTCCTAACTTGAAGTACTGAGTTAGCTAACTTGATTGCAATTAACATAAAAATGAGTTATTGCAAATCAAATGAGTTATTTACTTCACTCTAAACCCTACTAAGTTTTCAGAACTCAAAAAAGTTGAAATGAGAAGTTGAAAATGTAAGTTTTCATTTTTTTAAACTCATACTCATACATTTGTATTGTTGTTAAAGGATTAGTTCACCCAAAAATGACATTTCTTGTCATTAATAGATTTTTTTATCCTCCATTGAAAGCAATGAAATCATTCAAGGTCCAGAAAAGTAGTAAAAACATCGCTAAAATAGTCAACATGATACATCCTTAATATTATGAAGTGACGAGAATACTTTTTGTGCACAAAAACAAAACAAAAATAACAACTTTATTCAATAAATGTGTCGGTCCCCTGCCATTCTCATACGCTTCTCTGGACCTTGAATGACGGTAATTTTGTTGCTTTCGATGGAGGATAAAAAAAAACCCCTCCGATTTCATCAAAATATATTAGCTTGTGTTCAGAAGATGAGTGTAGAACATGACAGTAATTTAATTTTGGGGTGAACCAACTCTTTAACTTGAAATATTTAAGTATTCAAAATTGTTTTGAACAAGCTCGGGGGAGTAAATGATGACTGGATGTTTATTTAATGGTCTGCACCCTTCATATAAAGTGGTTTCAGCCACATTTGAATTATTAGTCTGCATATTTTTCCCCACAGAGGGCCTGCAGACATCCGTGCGGTCTGCACAATACGCTTACTAATGTGCGCTACGAGAAACAGGAATGCTGGGAATCTTAACAAAGTTAAGATGTTTGGTGTCATCGGTAGCAGAACTTATTCTGCTGATATTAACCAATCGTGCAGAATTTAAAAAATGTCACATTGCAGTGAATGGGAATCTGTTTACAGGAGTCATATGTGTTTAAGTTTTTTGTAATTTTGGGTTTTTCCTGTCTAAATTGTTCATCAGAGCTGGTCCAGCTGCCGAATAATGAGTGTGTGTTAATATGTAAATTTATGCAATCTATGAGCTCGTGGTCGTGATGCCACGACCGTGAATTGCACTGCGAGTGAAGTGAGAAAAATCCGGTTTACAGATGTCTAGGGAGCTGGATGGCCCATAAAATGCGGATACAGTTTGATATCTGTCCAGGTTTGTATTGTTGCATGTCATCGGTTGCTTGCTGTCACTTTAAATGTGTGCAAACACTCGAGCGCAGTGTGTTTCTGTGGGTTTGCATGAGTGTTGAGTCATGCTTCGGCTGAATCTCTTATGAGGTGAGCGCAGGATAACCACAATATTGTAGTACCGTGTTCATGTTTTTTGTGCGATGTTCATGTTTTACACTTCACGCATGTGTATTGAATGTTAAATGAGTTAATAATGATAACAAGAGTGAAGAATGTAGGTTTTTTTCCACCAACTAGCTCTTTTTCACTTCACAATTATACTTTCCTGATCATTATGTCATCCTAGATGTTTGTCTTTCTTTCTTCAGTCGAGAAGAAACGAAGGTTTTTGAGGAAATCATTCCAGGGTTTTTCCCCATAGAGTGGACTTCAATGGGGTTCAACGGGTTGAAGGTCCAAAGGTCAGTTTCAATGCAGCTTCAAAGACTCTACATGATCCCAGACGAGGAATAAGAGTCTGATCTAGAGAAACCATCAGTCGTTTTCTAAAGAAAATTAAATTTATATACTTTTTAATCACAAATGCTCATCTTGCACTGCTCGGTGATGTGCCACACATTACGTAATCACGTAGGAAAGATCACGTGTGACGCCAGTTCGATAACATTGTTTTACCTTTTTTGTAAAGGCCGTTTGACTTAATCTTTGCATGTTCGCTTTGTAAACATTTGCTCGCTTCTTTCACAGCATTTCCAACATGATGACGTAATGTGTGGAGCATCAAGATGAGCATTTGTGGTTAAAAACTATATTTTTTTTTATAAAATGTCCGATGGTTTCTCTAGATCAGACTCTGATTCCTCGTCTGGGATCATGTAGATCTTTTGAAGCTGCACTGAAACTGACATTTGGACCTTCAACCTGTTGAACCCCATTGAAGTCCACTATATGAAGAAAAATCCTGGAATGTTTTCCTTCATCAAAGCAGTACAAGACTAGCATTTGTGCTTAAAAACTATATTTTTTTTTATAAAATGTCCGATGGTTTCTCTAGATCAGACTCTGATTCCTCGTCTGGGATCATGTAGATCTTTTGAAGCTGCACTGAAACTGACATTTGGACCTTCAACCTGTTGAACCCCATTGAAGTCCACTATATGAAGAAAAATCCTGGAATGTTTTCCTTCATCAAAGCAGTACAAGACTAGCATTTGTGGTTAAAAACTATATTTTTTTTTATAAAATGTCCGATGGTTTCTCTAGATCAGACTCTGATTCCTCGTCTGGGATCATGTAGATCTTTTGAAGCTGCACTGAAACTGACATTTGGACCTTCAACCTGTTGAACCCCATTGAAGTCCACTATTTGAAGAAAAATCCTGGAATGTTTTCCTTCATCAAAGCAGTACAAGACTAGCATTTGTGCTTAAAAACTATATTTTTGTATAAAATGTCTGATGGTTTCTCTAGATCAGATTCTTATTCCTCGTCTGGGATCATGTAGATCTTTTGAAGCTGCACTGAAACTGACATTTGGACCTTCAACCTGTTGAACCCCATTGAAGTCCACTATATGAAGAAAAATCCTGGAATGTTTTCCTTCATCAAAGCAGTACAAGACTAGCATTTGTGCTTAAAAACTATATTTTTGTATAAAATGTCTGATGGTTTCTCTAGATCAGATTCTTATTCCTCGTCTGGGATCATGTAGATCTTTTGAAGCTGCACTGAAACTGACATTTGGACCTTCAACCTGTTGAACCCCATTGAAGTCCACTATATGAAGAAAAATCCTGGAATGTTTTCCTTCATCAAAGCAGTACAAGACTAGCATTTGTGCTTAAAAACTATATTTTTGTATAAAATGTCTGATGGTTTCTCTAGATCAGACTCTGATTCCTCGTCTGGGATCATGTAGATCTTTTGAAGCTGCACTGAAACTGACATTTGGACCTTCAACCTGTTGAACCCCATTGAAGTCCACTATATGAAGAAAAATCCTGGAATGTTTTCCTTCATCAAAGCAGTACAAGACTAGCATTTGTGCTTAAAAACTATATTTTTGTATAAAATGTCTGATGGTTTCTCTAGATCAGATCTGATTCCTCGTCTGGGATCATGTAGATCTTTTGAAGCTGCACTGAAACTGACATTTGGACCTTCAACCTGTTGAACCCCATTGAAGTCCACTATATGAAGAAAAATCCTGGAATGTTTTCCTTCATCAAAGCAGTACAAGACTAGCATTTGTGCTTAAAAACTATATTTTTGTATAAAATGTCTGATGGTTTCTCTAGATCAGATTCTTATTCCTCGTCTGGGATCATGTAGATCTTTTGAAGCTGCACTGAAACTGACATTTGGACCTTCAACCTGTTGAACCCCATTGAAGTCCACTATATGAAGAAAAATCCTGTAATGTTTTCCTTCATCAAAGCAGTACAAGACTAGCATTTGTGGTTAAAAACTATATTTTTTTTATAAAATGTCCGATGGTTTCTCTAGATCAGACTCTGATTCCTCGTCTGGGATCATGTAGATCTTTTGAAGCTGCACTGAAACTGATATTTTGGATCTTCATCCTGTTGAACCCCAATGACAAATCCTAGAATGTTTTCCTCAAACCTTCATTTCTTTTCCACTGAAGAAAAAAAAGACATGGAGGAGAGGAAACTTTAATTCTGAAGTCAACGAATCCTTTAAGAAGTCAGCGTAAAAAAATACGTTTGCCGTGTCCGAAGAAGAAAGCGATATCTTTGTCATAGCGTCATTTCAAATATTTCCCATGAATGGCATCAGCGCTGGTCAATGCATTGAATCAATGCGGTTTGGTTGAGCTTTGTATAAAGACGCTCAAAGTTAAAACAATTAACAACAAGCTTATTGTCAGATTAATGTTCTTTTATGTGGACGTTTTTTCCTGTTTCCTTTTAGTTCCAGTTTTCCCGCTCTGTTTTTGTAACACTTATTTAAATATTGCGATGAATCGCCGTGAGGGAAATTCGTTCTCTGCGACAGTCAATGTCAGTGTCAGAAACTCTTTATGGATAATGCATTATAAATCAAAATAGCGCAAACTACCTTTTGAAATGAACTTGGCGTGTCAAATAACAGTTGCATCAATTACATCTTTTTCCACTAGGTGTCATTGAATCATTTATTCAAAAGATTTGTTCAAAAACACTTGATTCATCCAGTAATGAAACAAGTATTTATTAACGAGTCATTGAATTCATTTAAAACCATTTGTTTTAGTAATTCATTCAAACATTTTCCAGCAATTTATATTTCGTCAGAACCTCTAGTGAATTACACGTCATTTTGGTTGGTTGTATATTCAGAATCGTGGGAGAATTGTCATCATTATTTGATCGTATTTTATCTAGAATTGATTGTTCATAATATACGTTATAATGTGTCGCATTGAGTACGATGCATTAGAATATTTGCATATGAAACTGTTTGTTTGTCATGTGTTTTAATGAAACGGGTATCATTTGTTAACATAGTCGGTGTGAAATAACCATATAGTCAATAAGCATTTTTTTTTTTTTTACAGTATTTATTAACCTTTGTTAATGTTAGAAATCACAATGCATAAAGTGCAATACAATTAATGCATTGCAATGCACTTTCTACAAAGCTTTCAAATAAACTGCTACCAATTTTTCTTCCAGTGCTCCGTTTTGAAATAGTTCTCTGGGTTATTTCAACTCGCCCCTCAGCTATTAGAGCTGCAAAGGGACTTAATTGTCCTTTTGATGAAGTGCTGCTCATGTAAACCCTGTGGATGAAGTAACCGAGCACTAGAAAAGACATGCTTGTTTTAACAAACACCCTGGAAATTTGCTCTTTTATTAGAGAATCAATCCTGCCTGTGGGTTTGCAGCAGTTCTCCTGTGTTTGAAGGGATAAAAGCGTCTTCCGACCTCGAGGAGTCTCTTATTTTTTTTGAGCCGAGTTCTGACTCTATTCTCTCAAATCTCTGCAAGCCTCTTCAGATCCAAATTTACTCTGTGTAGGAGTCACGCTGGCCTGGAGTCGGTCGGGTTATCTCGCCGCAGTGCTGTCGCAGGAGCTCTGGATCCACAAATGCTGAGAGATCTTGACGTTTGATGCCTGGTTTTTCTGTATAACACCGACATGGTGAATAAGATGTTCTCTTCAGCTGTGCAGGGAAGTCTTCATTCCCCTGGCGAGTCCAGCTCGTGTCCTTCTGCCAACTCCGCAGCTGACTGCGGTAGTTCAACCTTCACACAAGACGAGCTTCAGAAATAAAAGCTTGCACAATACTTCCACGTACTAATTACTACTCAGGAGTTTCAGAACTCAACGCACCTACATATGTGACCCTGGAGCACAAAACCATTCGTAGCGATAACTTTGCATGGGTCAAAATGATCGATTTTTCTTTAATTCCTAAAATCATTAGGATATTAAGTAAAGATGAAGATATTTTTAAAAATTTCCTACCGTAAATATATCAAAAATGTATTTTAGTGAGTAGATATGCGCATAAAAGTGATTTTCTGAATATTTGGATGGTTTTTTTTTTGCACCCTCAGATTTTCAAACAGTTGTATGTGTGGGGTAGTCGTGGCCTAATGGTGAGGGAGTCGGGCTTGTAACCTGAAGGTTGCTGGTTCGATTCCCACGCCGGCAGGAATTGAAAGTGGGGATTCGATACCATGACTAAAGTGCCCTTGAGCAATAAAGACCCCTAATTGCCTCACTTGTAAGTTGCTTTGGATAAAAGCGTCTGCTAAATGACTAAAAATGTAAAAAAAAAAGTATCTCGACCAAATATTATCCTATCCCAACAAACCATAAAGCTTATTTATTCAGCTTTCAGGTGACGTATCACAATAAAAAAAAAAAAATTGACCCTTATGACTGGTTTTGTGGTCCAGGGTCACATGTAAATAATCTGTTACTCGTGAGAACACAGATTATTACTACGGTTTATGGCTGTCAATTGACCTTTCGCAAAGACCCGCCTCCTTTAGTTGCAAACCATGCGCTCTCACGCCACACATCATGTTCTCACGCAGTGAAAAATACATCCTGGAGCAAAGATGACACTGACAACGCGTCGACAGACAAGACAGAGCAGGTTACTTTTGATATGAAACGGTTTCATATTTAAAATACTGTAATTTTTCAAAGAAGTTCAAACAATAAATAGCGTCTATCCATACATTTTCTACCGCTTATCCGGGGCCGGGTCGCGGGGGCAGCAGGGAGGCATCCGAAACAGATGCCCGAGCCACCTCAGCTGACTCCTCTCGATGTGAAGGAGCAACGGATCTACTTTGAGCTCCTCCCGAGTGACCGAGCTCCTCACCCTATCTCTGAGGGAGCGCCCTGCCACCCTGCGGAGAAAGCTCATTTCGGCCGCCTGTATCCGGGATCTCATTCTTTCGGTCATGACCCAAAGCTCATGACCATAGGTGAGAGTAGGAACGTAGATTGACCGGTATATCAAGAGCTTCGCCTTGCAGCTCAGCTCCTTCTTCACCACGACAGACCAGAACATCGACCGCATCACTACGATCCGTCTGTCCACCTCACGCTCCTTCCTTCCCTCACTTCTGAACAAAACCCCAAGAGACTTGAGGCAGGAGCTCTCCACCAACCTGAAGAGGACAAGCCACCCTTTTCCGACTGAGAACCATGGTCTCAGACTTGCTGATCCTCATCCCAGCCGCCTCACACTCGGCTGCAAACCGTCCCAGTGCACACTGGAGGTCCCGGCCCGATGGAGCCAACAGGACAAAATCATCTGCAAAAAGCAGGGATGAGATCCTGTGGTCCCCAAACCAGACTCCCTCCGGCCCCTGACTGCGCCTAGAAATCCTGTCCATAACGATTTAGGAGGATTCAGGAGGAACAATGCGGTTTTCGTCCGGGTCGTGGAACACTGGACCAGCTCTATACCCTCTCTAGGGTGCTGGAGGGTTTATGGGAGTTTGCCCAACCAGTCCACATGTGTTTTGTGGATCTGGAGAAGGCATTCGACCGTGTCCCTCGTGGCACCCTGTGGGGGGTGTTCTGGGAGTATGGAGCCCTTTGCTAAGGGCTGTCCGGTCCCTGTATGACCGGAGCAGGAGCTTGGTTCTCATTGCCGGCAGTAAGTCAGACCTGTTCCCGGTGCATGTTGGACTCAGGGCTGCCCTTTATCACCGGTCCTGTTCATAGTCTTTATGGACAGGATTTCTAAAAAGCGTCTAGTGCGTCTTTAATGTGTCGTGACAGATCGCTGTCGCTCCTCGTGAACCGATCATCTCTTCATACTAGTTCATTTATAGCACCGAAAAGTTTGAGGAACATTTTAAAAGAGCGCTTCTGGCAAATACTGTAATAATAAATATCCTTGCCAATAGGTTTCTGCTCGATATTTGCGGACTATGAGTGAGTTTTAGCTACAGCGTGTGAAATCGTGGTCACATGTGAATGTCAGACGTCTTAAAACAGCTGATGGCATGAGGAGTTTTAGTGCGCCGAGCTCATGTTGCTGGTCGTAGCAGCTGATGCTAATAATGGCAAGTCCATGTGCAGTTAGAGGGACAAATGGACACGTGTTAAAGAAACGGACAGATTAGAACTAATCAGATGCCTTTGTGTTTATATTCCAGTCCTGGACTGTTTCTCCTGTGCAACTTATATAAACACAGCATTATTCCATTATATTTGCTTTATGTATTTCTGTTGTTTTTCATCTTGACTGTTTAAATGTCTGGGCTTGGGAAATGTGTCTCTGTTGCTGTTTGTGTAAAAAGATTTAAATTTTCATGTGAGATGCAGTAAGTAACAGAAATCCTGCTGGCAGACATAATCTTGGTCATGTTTCGCAGATTGTTTGGATTGTTGTTTGTGTATGTAATGTTGAGATGTTCATAAACAGTTCTGTTCTCAGAGCCCAACGGAGGTGATGATGACGATGAAGAAGGAACACAAGGACGCAGAGCTGGATAAAAAGATCGAGGCCTTACGGAAGAAAAATGAAGCGCTTATGAAACGCTACCAGGTGAGGACCAGGTTTAAAATATGTCAAAAAACACAATTTTGTGAAATATGTAAACAAAACATTTAAAGTCAACATGAAACCTCCTGCAAAAATCTATGAAAAATAGGAAAACAATGCCCGATGAAGCCCGAAATGTTCAGGATTCGTGTATTTTTGTTAGATTAACAGACAAAATCAAGTTATATAAATTTTAAACAGTCATTGATTTTAACAGTAAACCTATTGTGGAAAGTCAATAAAGTTGTGCAGCAATTTTCTCCTTTTCTTTTATTGACATTTTAAAAGATTAAATATATTGATAATGTTTTATGGCTTAATTTGGCCATTTTTGATAATAAATTTGTATTAAATCATAAAACCAATTTTATATATATATATATATATATATATATATATATATATATATATATATATTTATATATATATAAATATATAAATATATATAAAATATAATATTATATATACACAATTTTATATATTATAATTATTTATATATATAATTTCATGTTTTTCATTTGAATTTTTATGGACTTTTATTATATAAAATGGAGTCCATAAAAATTCAAATGAAAAATATGAAATTTCGGAAAAATTAAACAGAATTTGAGAGAGATTCTAATGTATTTCATAGGGCCATAATAATTTATTTTTTGTTATACTTTTAATAAATTGATGTGTAATTTAATCATTCAATTGGATTCCAGAAAAAAAAAGTCAAATCAAATTTTGTAAAATTAAAACAGGTTTCATTAGGGCCCTACCTTCGGCCTCGCTGAGTTTTGTGATGTTTTGCAGGAAGTGGAGGAGGATAAAAAGCGGGCTGAACAGGAAGGGATGTCACTCCCCTGCAGGAAGGGAAAGCTCGATGATCTATCCATCACCATCAACAAATCCTCCAGCGTGAGCTGCTTTACTCCTTCACGAACACCACAATAATGCTTAAACTGATAATCACCATTCATTTGCTCAAAAATTATAGTATGTACATTAACTTTGCAAACTTATATGCCTGTAGGTGGCACATGAGCTTCATCTAACCCACAGTAGCGGTTTCCATCACCCTGTTTTTATGCACATTTTGAAGCGTCGCATCAGAAACGAGTGATGGAAACACCAAATCTTTATGCTCTCTTCAGGTGGTTTTTGCGAAAAAGAGTCAATATGAAAAACCAGTTCCTCCTGAATTTTTTTGTGATTGTTGCGGGCAAAAATCCTCAATTATGCGGCATGTTTTCTTAAAAAAATGCGATGGAATATGCGGGATATTTTTGCAATTTTATGCGATTAAAACTTGCAAAAACTGATGCAAAAAAGGTGATTTCCCAACACCCTGTTCTCACTAGACTTCATGTCAAGAGTCGTTTCTGATCACTTCAAGCTACTGAATCACAGAATATTGAAGTTTTATTTCAGACCTTCATTCACACACGGCTCAAACTTACAAAACATTGAGTCAAAAGGAATATTCAACAACTTCTGTGAAAATGAATAAATAAAATCTAAAAAAATAAAATGTGTGCTTCCTGTTTTACAGAGGTAGTGATACAAAACAGACATCTTCTGTTAACTCAAGCGCTTCCAATCTCTTACTGCAGCGTGAATTATTTTACACACTACTAATATACAGCGTCGCCAAGATAATTCGCCCCCACTGTCATGTGACACAGCGGGAAACTGCTTCTGTCTTTTGCACTTTTTTTTGTTGTCAAATGAGAATGATCATCGTGCTTCATCACGGTTTCACCGCGGGGTTTACAGATGACGTTCACGTCGCGTCGTTACGTCACTTCATACGGTTCCCATGGCAATCGGGGGAAAATAATGGTGCTTAACTTGTGTGAAGTGAACGCGACATTTTTCAACTTTCTGCTAAGATATATGAGACTTTTTTACAACGGAAATATAGGGATTATGAAATCATGCATATTTTGCTTGCTGAAATCGGCAGTTTATGCGGCGAAAGTGCGGCGTATTTGCATAAATATGCGGACTTTGGCTGATTGTGCATGAAATCAAGCGATCGCATAATCGCGTTTTTCTGGAGGGACTGAATAACGAGAGATGAAAACGCAGTTGCCAAAGAATATCTGATGTAGCAAACACTAAACCCATGTGACTAATCCACTGTTGATGATGTTTTGTTTACTGTCGGTTGCTAGGTTACCAAAACCACCGACAACTTGATGGAAACGAACATTGAAAAGATTTGCTTTGAGTTTGGATGGAAACCCAGCTTATGATAGCTTCATCACAAAAATAATTATTATTACAGCTGTGTTGATGAGCAGGGCTGGGTGGGTTACTTTTAAAATGTATTTCACTACAGATTACAAAATACATGCTTTAAAAAGTCATTTGTAACGTATTTCGTTACATTACTCAAGTTTAGTCACTTCATCTAAATACTTTAGAATACTTTGGAATACTAATAAGTGTGAAACAAACACAAAAAAGGTCATTGAGAGTTTTTATCTCACAATTCTGACTTTTTCCCTCAGAATTGTGTGATATAAAGTTGCAATTGTGAGTTATAAAGTCAGAATTATGAGATATAAACTGACAATATTGAGAAAAGTCAGAATTATGAGATATAAACTGACAATATTGAGAAAAGTCAGAATTATGAGATATAAACTCACAATATTGAGAAAAGTCAGAATTATGAGATCTCACATATTAAATTCACAGTTGCAAGAAAAAAGTCAGTATTGCAAGTTTATATCTCATAATTCCGACTTTATAACTTGCAATTGTGAGTTTAAATCTTGCAATTCTGAGAAAAAGAAGTCAGAATTGTGAAACACAAACTCACAATTGTGAGGAAAAAAACAAATAGTGAGAAAAAGTCACAGTGACGAGTGAATTATAAAATGACTCTCAAAACATGAAAACAGTGGAAAACATGAAACTGAACTCGTCTTTTTCAGACGGTCAGAGTCAGAGAATCACCAATCGCTGTTTAAATGACATTAAAACTCAAAGTAATCACTTTGGTAATCTAAAACACTTTTCAGATGGAACTGGAATCTGATTACCACACATTTACAATGAAACTTACTCAAATCTTGTATTTTAAACACGTCACTAAGTTACTTGTTGATGAGTAAATTGAACACTGCTAATACTGATAATTACAATAAACTGAATTGAGCTGGATTACACTAGCTTTGCAACATTATATAAATAATTTTTATTTGAGCAATTATTTAGTGACAGCGAATATTATATTATATATGTATTCGTGTGTGTATATATGTACTGTATATGTATGTTCATAATAAATCATATTATTTTAAGAATTATTAATAAACGACAACTGAGAAAGGCTCAGTTAAAGTAGAAATTGATTTAATTTATTTTAAAATATTTATTTTAATTATCCAGTTATTCACAAACAACATGGGCCCTTCGACTGTTGTGGACAACAAGGATCTTTGGAGTCAAAAAGGTTGAGAACCGCTGAGCTATACACGTTGAGCTAAAGTAAACTAAACGTGGAGAAAAAACAACAACTGTACTTTAATGACAGTAGAGCGTTTTCATGTTGTGAACACCTGTGTTCAGGATCAGCGTGTGGTGACCAAGAGGCCGGGAGGGCTGAGAGAAAGAGAGCCGGAGAAGGACTGCGATCCTGCATCCTGCGTCTTCAGCATCGGGAGAGGAAAGAGACGGCAGCTGCTCGTCACGGCGGCAGGAAACATCAAGGTGAGACTCGATGAAGTTAAAGCTATTTCAGACGACACACAGGACTTCAGAATGGCCTGGTTTCACAGACTGGGTTTAGACTAAGTCAGGATTAGGCCTTGGTTCAATTAGGATTTTTAAGTCTCTTTTATGAACGTACCCTAGAAAAAAAAACATTATTTTGAGACATTGTTTAAGACATGCTTTCAGTTAAAACAGCTCGAATTTTAGTCTAGACTATCTTAAGCCTCGTCTGTGGAACTGGGGCTATGAATTTTAGATGTGTGGTTTTGTTTTTCAATAAGCTACTCGTTTTGGGAGACGCATTTTACGTGAACGAGTCATAATTTGAACTAGGGCTGCACAATTCATTGAAATAAAAGTTGTAATGAGAAGCTCTTATAAACTTATCTAAGTTTAAAAACGGAGAGATTTTAGTATTATTTGTATACTATTGTTGTATTTATTAATATTTTTAATTGGCTTTTATTTTATATATTTTTTTAATATTTTGGCTTTTATTTTATAATTGGCTTTTATTTTTTTATTTTGGCTTTTATTTTATAATTGGCTTTTATTTTATATTTTTTTATATTTTATTTAGCTTTATTTTTCTAGTTTTTAGGTTTAATAATTTTACTATAATAATTTTTTTTCAGTTATTTGCCCAAGGCAGCTTTTATCATTTACATTTGTTTGTTTTTTAATCTAATATTTATATTTTACTGCATTTTTCTTTCGGAAGCGTTTCAGTTCGTTTAATAATGTGACAATTTTGCACTTGTACTGTAAAATACGTAAGAAATACGTAAGAAATATCACTACTGTAATATTTCAGTGCGTTTAATATTTTTTTATTTCATAATAATACACTTAATGCTTCTTTTTCTAAGTTTTGTGCAAATTATGCAACCCTACAAACAAGCACAGCAAACCTGGAGCTTTTAATAGAAAAAAATCACACTTTTGCCTCATATCGTGGACAGTAACTCTGGTCAAAGCGAATGAATTTAAAGGAAGTTAGAGAGTGGTAATGTCATGTTGTTTCAGGGTAAGAGGGTGTTCGGTGAGAGGAAGGACCGGAACCGGCCCGTGAGTCCAGCGAGGTCGAAGTGTTCCGTTGAGGAAGAGCCGGAGACCGACGCACGAGGAAAACGCCCTCCATCCTCAAAGAGAGTCCCGGAGGTGAGCAGATGTCGTAACGTCTTGTTTGAGTTGTGACATGTATCTGGGACGCCCTCTTCATTTTGTTCTCAAGCCTTGATGCCGTAAATAGATTCAGACGTGACGGGACTGATCACAAGAGCCGAGCGTGTGAACGTTCATCGGGCTCTTGGCCGGAGTTCCTGCGTCTGTTCAGCTGTTCTGGTAGATTCCAGTCACCTGACGTTACTGGGCCACCGGCTGCATCGATTCGCGCCGTTTCTCTTTTCATTGTCATTTGTTTTGTTTTGTTTGTGAATTTTCTCTCTGCCCGTTTCACTATGTGCCGTTCAAAAGTTGGGGGTTGTATGCTTTTGCAATGTTTTGAAATAAGTCTGCTCACCATGGCTGTTTATTTGATCATAAATACAGTAAAAATGTGAAATATTATTGTAATTTAAAATGTGAATATATTGTAAACTGTGAATTTTCAGCATCATGACTCCAGTCTTCAGTGTCACATGACCCTTCAGAAATCATTCCAACTCTTTTTGCTGCTTCCTATGTTTCTATAAACAGTGATGAGTTTATTTGAGATTATATAAAGTATTCATTTCTTAATCTAAGCGTATGTCTCTCAAACGCAGAAGCGCTGGTTTAGTGTTATGTACGTGTGATTTGTTTGTCGGATTCTCACTGACGTGTGGGAATTTCCGGGTGTGGAGAGATGACGCTCAGGCCTGTTTTCCACCCAGCGGGGCCGAACTGTCTGGACGGCAGCTGCTTCTGTCCGCTGAAGTCTGAAAGGGCCGTATAATGCAGCCCATTGTGTGACGGACACGACAGGCCGAGCCGAAGCGCTTTATCATCAGAGCTTTTGTCTGATCAGACTCACAGACTCACAGTGACAGACCGTGAATGTGATTCTGAGCGCCTTAAGATGTATGAATTCACTTAGTGTCACTATTTTACATTTAAAAACACAGAAGTGTTGATATATATATATATGTGTGTATGTATATGGATGTGGATATATAGATTAATTAGCTTTGATTGAATTCATTTTAATGTTAGTTAGTGCTTTTTATTGTTTTTATTAGTTTTAATTCTATTTAGCTCTCATTTTATTGCAGTTTTTGTTTTTCAATAATTTTACAATATATTATTAAATCACTATTATTTTTAAATATATTGATAATTGTAATTTAATAATTTTTTATCATGAATTATATTATTTTTGTGAATATTATAAATTGTTAAATTCTAATTAGCTTATTTTTATTGCACTTTTAGCTTTTTAATAATATATTATTAATTAATTAATTATATCTTGAATTATATTATAAATTGTATACTATTATTATTGTATATACTATTATTATTTTTATGGATATTATAAATTGTTAAATTCTAATTAGCTTATTTTTATTGCAGTTTTAGCTTTTGAATAATTTAATAATATATTATTAATTTATTAATTATATCTTGAATTATGTTATAAATTGTATACTATTATTATTTTTATGAATATTATAAATGGTTAAATTCTAATTAGCTTATTTTATTGCAGTTTTAGCTTTTTAATAATATATTATTAATTAATTAATTATAACTTGAATTATATTATAAATTGTATACTATTATTATTGTATATACTATTATTATTTTTATTATATATTATATTGTATATTATATAATATAATAATATATAATTATTATTATATTAATATATATTATATATTATAAATGGTTACAAATATAAAAATACTGATTTTTATGTCAACTTTATTTAAATTAACTAAAGCGATTTTTAATATTTTTTATCTAACAATAACAGACATTAGCTTGCTTGGTTCGTTTAAAACGCATTTAAATTATTCAATGTAACATTTTCAGAGTAAAACAGGATTTTTAATGAGAAACAAGTTGTTATATATCAAGAATTGATTGGTAAATTGGTGGAAAGTATCTCTGTATTACAGATGGTTGAAATATAAGTATTTCAAAAAGCAGTTTATGCCATATTATTTTCTGGTTTGTCATCCGCCGCAGATGCTCTGACAGAGTTTAGTAACGTGAGTGGGCGTCGTGCTTTCACTGAGTCATAGATATACCGATTCTCCCATAATGCATCAGTGCAGTTGAGTCCTCTGCCCTCGCTGAGCGCAGCAGGTGTCCAGAAGAATGACATCATGACCCAGCTATAAACGCTGAGCGTTGTCTCGTGATGTCATGCTGTGATCGTGGAGAGCGAGAAACCACTTTTACTGCAGTGTAGCTGTAAATTCACTCTCTCTGTTCATTGTTTGTGAGCATAATTAGCCGTACAGTTTTCATCTAATTAACATTTGGCTGCTCTTTCTTCTGAATAGGTTTATTATGCGGCTGATGGCACCGTGCCAGTCCGGTGGCAAATAAGAGACACTTTTTTTTTTTTTTAGTCTTGTTCTGTCACAGGTAGTGTGTGTTTCTCTTTAGGACGGCATTTCTCAGCTGGTTTTTCTTCAGGTTCCAGATTTCCAGGAAGCAGCACAGTATCAGATTTATTGGACAAATTTAATTTTAAAATAAGGCCTTAAAATCGAATACTGAAACTTAACCGTGTAGATTCAACGGCAACGTTTGGTAACGACGCTCTTTGATGAGGACATGAACACTTCATGAGCATTTTATCGTTTCATTTGAGAGAAACTACCATCATATCGTAAACACACAGAAAATTAAAGGTCTTCACTGCAACATGCAAAAAAAAAATACACCAGCAAATTTCAGAAATGAATGAAAAATGAAAAAATGTTTTTATTATGTCAATTTTGGTTATGAAAATTTGATTAAACCATTAAAATGGAATCCAGAAAACTTAAAACAGGAAGCAGAATTTGGAATAAGTAAATAAAATGTTCCATAGGCTCCTAAAAAATGTCATTTTTGTTGTTCTTTTGTACAATTTTCTTGATTTCAAGTAATTATGCATGCTTTTTTTGATGACTAAAATTTAATTTAACTATTAAAATGGCAAAATTTGGGAAAAAATAAAACAGATAGGGCCCTAAATAATGTCAGTAAATGCTGAGATTAACATGATTTGCATTTGCTCATTTTAAACCTTATTGTAAAGTGTACAAAATTATTAACATGACTGAACTATAACAGTATATAACTATAACATGCTGAATAAGAAAAAAAAGGTTTGATTTTAGTGCTTTACCACATAAAAACACGATGTTTTCAGCTGTTAATTCTCACTGCAGGTGATTCTGTATTTAATTTAGCGTGAAATGACGAATCAGATGACATGGGAAGTGTTTTCTCCTGCCTTTTAAAATGGAGTTATTCAAATGAGTGTTCATGGGTTGTTGCATTTTATCGTTTGCGGTCCTCGTTTCTTCCCCCGACGTTATCAGAGCCGTTTTTGTTGAGACCAACTATATGCCACGTGTTCAGATTTATGCCTTTGTAAGATTTCTGAAGACGGTATGATGATATGCCACTGATTTACAGACGAAGTCCAGTGTGTGGCCCTGAACTTTAATGACTAGATCTAGCAGCTGTGATGATGATGATGATGATGATGATGATGGTCACTAAAGCAAGTGTACTACTTGTGTTTGTCCACATGAGGGCAGCACATCCCTGCTAGTTGTGCGTTATGTGCTCATGTGCTCAGATTAAGGGGGTGTCACATCTTACCCCGCTCCCCTTCTAAACATACCTGTATGTAATTAGTGTGTGTATCATATATGTACCAGAAATGTTCATCTTCATCCGTGAAACCACCTTTGATCTGAGACTAAATGCCTCACATGTGTTTTTTTTTTAGGAGGACACCGGACTGCAGGATCATTGTGAAGGATCCCACGATGTCCCGGTGAGTGTTTCCACCGCTCACATGCTCAAATTAAACGCACACGGCACAAAACAAAATGTGCAAACGACACTAATCATATTGTTTGGACGACAAAATTAATAATTCATCATCTTTTAAAAGGGAAGGATGAAAATATCACTCAGTCACTTCTCTCCATAGTTTTGATAAACGCTACAGAAGTGGGCGTGGTCTTATTTCACGCTCATTAAAAGCACAAATGCACTCTGCAAATTACAATTACGTGCAACACAATATACACATGCTATATTTTAATGCACAAATAAACGCGCAGCCGTTCGCATTTTGCTCTGCATCGAACACGAACATGCATCTTTGATAACTTTTGAGGCTTATTTTGCGGAGCCGTTTGTTGTGCTGCAACGTCACACTGTTTACATTCATCTGGTGTAACGGCGGCTTCTGCTCCTGGGAACGGAGAAAGTTCCATTCTATCACAAAAACCCGGACCACGATTATCAAAAGTGTGGGAATACTTTAAACAGAGGCCAAATAAAACGCTCCTTTGTTCCCTTTGCAGTTCCCAGATCCAGAATTGGATCTCTGCCAAATTTTTGCGCGTGCAAGATCATATTTTGAGCGTGCTAAAGGGCATTTCGGGCGCGCCTGAACTGAACTGAACTGAACTGAGTTCACAAATAAGAAAATATTTCGAGCGAACGAAAATCAGTTTTGCATTTCTAAGAAGTTTATTTGGACGTTCTCTTTCACACGTGCGAGGTTTGAGTCGCTCGCGCTCCTGATTCCCGCCCCGCACGCTCGCTAAGCGCCGACCGCTCGCCTGCTCAACTCAAACCAGCGTTACAATGTGCCAAAATTCCAGCCAATCGAAGATGAGGCTGCTAAATTCTGATTGGCTTGACAACCAATCACAAGACTCCCTGCATTACAGACAGCGCAAGAGGAAAAACACGCGGTTCAGGAGACGTTTGTTCAGTGGCTTGAACACGATCAAAGTTCCTTTAAGACTGTAGAGAAAGTCTTTGACACTCTTCATGTTAAAGTTCAAATGTCTCCCACTGGACGAACACACATGATGACTTATTTTTAATCAAAATCAAATCGTTACATAATGGTGTTTCTGCACCTCAATGAACTGCTAAATTAGTTCTAACTTCTTACGTAAAAAAAGATCACTAGATTAATAAAAAAAAAGTTAATAAAAATAATTGTTAGATAAGTCGACTAATGGGAAAAAATAATCGTTGGAGAAGTCGACTAATGGGAAAAAATAATCGTTAGAGAAGTCGACTAATGGGAAAAAATAATCGTTAGAGAAGTCGACTAATGGGAAAAAATAATCGTTGGAGAAGTCGACTAATTGGAAAAAATAATCGTTGGAGAAGTCGACTAATGGGAAAAAATAATCGTTAGAGAAGTCGACTAATGGGAAAAAATAATCGTTGGAGAAGTCGACTAATGGGAAAAAATAATCGTTAGAGAAGTCGACTAATGGGAAAAAATAATCGTTGGAGAAGTCGACTAATGGGAAAAAGTAATCGTTAGAGTAGTCGACTAATGGGAAAAAATAATCGTTGGAGAAGTCGACTAATGGGAAAAAATAATCGTTGGAGAAGTCGACCAATCGGAAAAAATAATCGTTAGAGTAGTCGACTAATGGGAAAAAATAATCGTTAGAGAAGTCGACTAATGGGAAAAAATAATCGTTGGAGAAGTCGACTAATGGGAAAAAATAATCGTTGGAGAAGTCGACCAATCGGAAAAAATAATCGTTAGAGTAGTCGACCAATCGGAAAAATAATCGTTAGAGAAGTCGACTAATGGGAAAAAATAATCGTTGGAGAAGTCGACTAATGGGAAAAAAATCATCGTTGGAGAAGTCGACTAATGGGAAAAAATAATCGTTGGAGAAGTCGACTAATGGGAAAAAATAATCGTTGGAGAAGTCGACTAATGGGAAAAAAATCATCGTTGGAGAAGTCGACTAATGGGAAAAAATAATCGTTGGAGAAGTCGACTAATGGGAAAAAATAATCGTTGGAGAAGTCGACTAATGGAAAAAAATAATCTTTGGAGAAGTCGACTAATCGGAAAAAATAATCGTTAGAGTAGTCGACTAATCGGAAAAAATAATCGTTAGAGAAGTCGACTAATCGGAAAAAATAATCGTTAGAGTAGTCAACCAATCAGAAAAAAATAATTGTTAGAGAAGTCGACTAATCGGAAGTAGTCGACCAATCAGAAAAAATAATCGTTAGAGAAGTCGACCAATTAGAAAAAATAATCGTTAGAGTAGTCGACCAATCGGAAAAAATAATCGTTAGAGTAGTCGACCAATCAGAAAAAAATAATTGTTAGAGAAGTCGACTAATCGGAAGTAGTCGACCAATCAGAAAAAATAATCGTTAGAGAAGTCGACCAATTAGAAAAAATAATCGTTAGAGTAGTCGACCAATCAGAAAAAATAATCGTTAGAGTAGTCGACCAATCGGAAAAATAATCGTTAGAGTAGTCGACCAATCAGAAAAAATAATCGTTAGAGTAGTCGACCAATCGGAAAAAATAATCGTTAGAGAAGTCGACTAATCGGAAAAAATAATGGTTAGTTGCAGCTCTAGCAGTTTGATGGGTTAAAGAGCAGTAAAGACCTTTACACTCATTCGTGTCGGAAACGCAAAAATTGTGCGACGACAACTCCTACGAAGCAAAAACAAACTGGTTTTTGATCCATGAATGCATTGTATGCGCTCTCACTGTTTGAAGCGCCTGTCAGAGGATGAATAAGGCTGAAGTCCACCTTTCTCCCGTTCTCGTACAGCTCTCGAGAAATATGCTTGCTACACACGAACAGCTTCGATGTGTCGATAGTTGATGGCCAATCAACCAAGCCGTGCAACACACCACGAAAACAAACACTGCGACCCATGAGCGCCTCTCTCATCTACTGCCGATCTAACAGTTTGACAATGAACTACGTTTTGTCCTGAATAATTAAGAGACGGCGTCTTCTCATTGGATAAGAGAACTCAGTCTCGTTAATAATTAAGAGACACCGACGCACGATTGGAGGATTATAGTGCGCCGCCACGTCACAACTAGTGCAGATTTTACATAAGAGATAATAATCAGTCGCAAATTCATCTGCCTGACACAAGGATTTGACAGACGAACTGCAGATTTTGTAAGAAACGGGTAAGATTTCTGCATTCAAAAAAATTCATGTCTCGCCTGAAGTCCTTGTATCCATTCGATTTTCTTAATCGTATTCATTCAAATCAACATAAATCTATTCGCTTTGTTTTTGGCTCTACTAGAACAGGTTTTCATTCTTAAATGTTTGTTATTCTCCCTTATTCTCTTCCCAGTCTGTCAGTAACGCTCTGTTATTTCCTGTCTCTGTGAAGGCCCACCTTCCGAAAAGCACACTGTGCTCTGATTGGTCGGAGTGTGTTGCGATTGGTGTTTGGGAAATGTCCCGCCCCTTACCATAACCGCCAGTTTCAACTAACTCAACCAGGCCCCGCCCCTTTATTCTGCGCATTAATTATTTAAATGAGGAATATTGTGAAGAAAACCACTGAAATAGAGAATAATAATATGCTTTTTCATGCTCAAACAGCATTTTTTGGAAAAAGCAAAATAGGTGCTCTTAAAGTCGAAACAAATCGGATATATTTTGTTCTGTATTTGACTCTCAAATGATCTCGTAGGTCTCGGAGGCCATCGCCGACCTGAACATCACATCGAAGGAAGAACAACTGGAGTACCTGCGATGGAAGAAAGAGCGCGAGGAGATCGACCGAGAGCGGGTGGCCCGACACAAAAACGCCAAAGGCCAGTGGAGGAGAGCCTGGGACATGGACAAAGCCCATGTGATGTAAGCCCGACGCGAGAGAAACTAACCTGTGTTGCTTTAGTTTCCATCTTGATTTAGTTTGAATTCTTCCTTGTTCATTTTCTGCATGTTTAACTGGCTGTTACATAAATCACCTCTGTTGGAATCGTCTGTGTGTCTGCTGTCTTACTGACACCTTTTCTGTTTTATTAGTTTATTTGAACTGTTTCTACAATCCATCCAAGGTCATGAAATGCTTAATTTCCTCATAACATCCACTGCAGCTTCAGCTCTTTCCTCTCAGTGTCTGAAACGCTTCCATCAAGGATTTGGTGTCTCTAAACCCCGCCTCTCTGAGAGCTGCTCTGCTCTGATTGGTCAGACGAGAAACCAGACGCTCATTAGAATATGTGAATCTCAGCTCTTTTTACGCACTTGATACAAACAGTTTTACAGTGTCAATATCAACAACATGAACCAAACCAAGCGTTTGAGGGGCGGGGCAAAGAGACGCTGTTCACCAGCAGCCAATGGGCTGGCATTATGCAAATTAGTTACAAACTTGCATAGGTTGAAGCAGGAAGTGAGACCGGAATCACTGACGACTCGTTTCAGCTGTTCAGAATCGCTTCTTTCTTTTAGGAGACACAAAAACTCTATTTATGTTTGACATTTGCAGACCTTTTATATTCACAAACGGCTCTATTACACTCTACACGAAAGATCGCATCCCAGAAAGCTTTAAATTCTTCTTAGATTCTTCAGTGAAGAATTAAAGAAAAACTTGCTTAACTTGCATTTTTGGCCAATGTTGGTTAACGTTAATGTAGGCAAATATCTATTCAGTCATTCGCTCTTTCCATTCATGTGTTTTCAGGCAATTTTTTTTTTTAGATATCACACAAAAAACACCAAGATGAGCTGAAAACTTTAAAATACACATTAAAAAAACAACATATTTTTATATTTGATAAGACATGCGCATAAACAATGACGGAATATGCAACAGTTTTAGTCATTCTGAAAGTCTGTCATCAAAATGATTTCCCAGAACTTTTTGGCGTTCCCAAACATCAGGCATCCGAGCGCAAGAGATGCAAGTAATCGCGCAAAAAAAGTCCCAAATTTAAGATTCATGCGTTTGAACATTTTCCAGCCATTCGGATTGCTCCGTTTTAACGCGCGACGCATGTTCGTCAGACCAAGATTTAACTTTGTAACATCTTGTCTCACAGGAAAAAGGGTTTCTTGAATGACCTTTGGCCTTTTAGCTGCCCACATTAGTGAGCCGGACTCCTGTTTAATGTCATAGAAGGTTATAAAAGCTCCTTGTTTTTGCTCCGATGACCAAAAATCTTCATAGATGCCAAATTGCTTCATTTGCCTGATTAAACATGAGCTGATGTGAGAGTATAAATAACGTTAATTCGTGTCAAAATGTCTAAAGCTGAAGTTGCTGGGAAAGTTTATGAATCACTTCTCTTATCAAACTGATGTGCTTTTTAAGGTCAAATGTCTCCATTCAGTGAGGACATGAGACATGAATGACTTGAATTCAGGTTTTATTGAATCAAACGGCATTAGACGATGAGCTAAATGTGATGTGGATCATCACAATTGAAGGTTATGTCGTCTTTGTCTTCTGTTTGTGGCAGAAATTCAGTAGTTATTTCCACAGCATGCAGATTTAATAGGTTTTATAGCACATGTGCGTTGTGAGATCGCATGATTACATGGTTATTATGGTCTACATGAAATCGAAATGGACTCTTTTTACATGCTTCTTAACTGAGGGTTTTCTTAGGACGTGTGTGTGTGTGTGTGTGTGTGTGTGGTGATGCCGTCAGTCCTCGCAAACCTGAACACAGTGTACCACAAACAAGACTTCAGGCCAAATGTTAACACGTGTCTGGAAGTCCTCAGCGTTTCATATGGGTTCCTCTGAAATAAATAATCGTCCCTTTTGAGCACTATTGAGTGGACGGGGACAGGGGGGTTATTTTTAGGGTGCTTTGAATGCCTTGCCTTATTTGGGAGGGATTACGAACACTCGAGATTGTTCAGGGCAGCGAGACTCTGTTTTGTGGGAGGTAAAACACTCGATCGGTGAACGTCCAGAACGAGTGTTCATGTCAGAGCAAATTTCCCAGTGCGGTTTGGGTACATTTTACATTTAGTCATTTAGCAGATGCTTTTATCCAAAGCGACTTACAAGTGAGGAATAAGAAACAAGCGATTCTTCATGAATTGGCAAATGAACACAGGAAGTGCTCACAATACACGTTTCATGCGTACCATAAGCTAGAGTAGGAAGGGAAAAGGGAAGGATAGGGGTTTTTTGTTTTTTTAACATGAGAAGTGTCCAGATCATATTGAACTCCAAAATCAAGAAGGAAAAATTATCGTTTAAAAAAAAAAAAAAAAATATGTAAAGAAAAATAGGCCTCTAAAGTCTTATTACAGTAATACACTGACGAAAACCATCCAGATTTATTTATGATGAAGAGCACCTGTTGCTTATTTTAAACATTTTATATATATATATATATATATAAAATAATTAAATCATATATAATATCAGTTTTCTATATAAAATAAATCCTATACAGTATGCAATGTTATTCATGTTATATTCTATAACAATAGAAATAAAAAATATATTTTATTTTTATTTTAAATTTGATGCATAATATATATATATGTATGATTGTGTAATTAAAGTATCAAATTAAATTATTATTATATTAATCAATTTCCTACATAAAATATATTCTATACTATACCATATGTAATGTTATTTCTATTTTAAATTATATATATTTGTAATTAAATTGTGTATATATATATATATCTTATGTAAAAAATTCTATATAATATTTAATGTTATTTATATTATATACTAAAACAATATATATAAATATATGTGAGTGCGTGTGTGTGTAATTAAATAATGAATTTCCTGCATAAAATAGATTCTTTACAATATGAAATTTACATTTAATTTATTTATTTTTTAGATTTTTTTTAATGTAATTAAATCATATTTTAATTTCCTATGTAAAAAATTCTATATAACATTTAATGTTATTTATATTATATACTAAAACAATATATATAAATATATGTGAGTGCGTGTGTGTAATTAAATAATGAATTTCCTACATAAAATAAATTCTTTACAATATGAAATTTACATTTAATTTATTTATTTTTATATATTTTTTTTTTTAATGTAATTAAATCACATTTTAATTTCCTATGTAAAAAATTCTATATAATATGCAATTTTATTTATATTTTATACTAAAACAATATATATAAATATATGTGAGTGCGTGTGTGTAATTAAATAATCAATTTCCTACATAAAATAAATTCTTTACAATATGAAATTTACATTTAATTTATTTATTTATATATATATATATTTTTTAATGTAATTAAATCACATTTTAATTTCCTATGTAAAAAATTCTATATAATATTTAATGTTATTTATATTATATACTAAAACAATATATATAAATATATGTGAGTGCGTGTGTGTAATTAAATAATCAATTTCCTACATAAAATAAATTCTTTACAATATGAAATTTACATTTAATTTATTTATTTTTTTGATTTTTTTTTAATGTAATTAAATCATATTTTAATTTCCTATGTAAAAAATTCTATATAATATGCAATTTTATTTATATTTTATACTAAAACAATATATATAAATATATGTGAGTGCGTGTGTGTAATTAAATAATCAATTTCCTGCATAAAATAGATTCTTTACAATATGAAATTTACATTTAATTTATTTATTTATATATATATATATATTTTTAATGTAATTAAATCACATTTTAATTTCCTATGTAAAAAATTCTATATAATATGTAATGTTATTTATATTATGCTATAACAGTATAATAGTGTAATTAAATATAATTTTTCTCAATGCAAAATATTTATAATTCTGCCCCAGACATTTTTTTTAAGCTACGCTCCTCTAGTACCTTTTCTGTCTTCAGGTTTTCCATGAATGGCAGATACAGACACATAAAATGATCACGACAAAATCTTCAGTTTCCAAATCTTTAACCCTTTATGTGCCGTTCGGGATGTTTTCAGTCACTATGGGGAATTTTTGAGTCTTAATTTGGCCGTAACTTTCTCCGTGTTTCAGCAAATGGAATGATTTTTGGTGACAAATCTTATTTTGACACACGTTTTGGGAAAATGCTTTGAAAATGTTCAAAAAACTCAACAGGACTCTGTGGGCAAATTCACGACGCTTTCGTTACAATTTTAACTGCTTTAAAAATGTATCAGATAAATATTTTTTTGCTTAAATCTATTAATCAGCCTCAGTCCTGATCAAAACTACTAAATTAAAAAAAAAAAAAAAAAAAAAATCATTTTTTTATTTTTTTTAAATATTGCCAATATCATAAATTGATTCACTGATTGAAAAAAAACCGTGTCAAAGATTAGAAAACAACATTGTTAGTTTTTGTGCCGCATCAGATTTTAACGTTTTAAAGAGTTAAAATCCTGAATTTCTTTTTTAAATTTAGTAGTTTTGATCAGGACTGAGGTTGATTAATAGATTTAAGCAAAAAAATATTTATCTGATACATTTTTAAAGCAGTTAAAATAACGAAAGGGTCGTGAATTTGAACAATGCACAAGGGTTAAACATTCAGTGATGGTCAGGAAGGAAGCTGCTTGCGTGTTGTTTTGAACGCTGACCGGCTTATTAACCAGTTTAACCAGCTGCACTTTCTTGGTCAACCATCTTCATCATGAAGATCCAAGATAACCTGCATAAACCAGTCCGTACGCGAACTAACGCTCGTGCTTGAGCTCGATTTGCCTGCTGTGTTGTTGGTATTGTCAGTGATTATTTTGTGTTGCTGGTGTGTGTTTCTTCCAATATGTTGTATTTGTAGGTTCTCCGAAAAGGAACATGGAGGAACATCGAACAGAGGTGAGCAAATAAAACAGGAAATGCAGTTTTAATTCCCAGATGAAACTCATTTAAGGAGCACATGGTATATTTATCTTTTTCTCTGCTGAAGGTTGCGTCTCATCGTATGTATTTTTTCCGGGTTAATTATATTTGATTATAGGAAGTCGAAACGCCAGAAGAGGAAATCTGAGATCGGAAGAATCCAAAGGTGCGTGAAACCTAAAACTCTCGAGTCGTTCTCAAACCTTGTGGATTTGACCACATCTGCTCAAAATAGACCAACCAAATACTAGTTATCATTACATTTAGTGATGCGACACTCAAAACTTTATTACAAGTGTGAGTAGATATTAGACACGACAAATTATGAAAAATGTTCATGAAGTCTAAAAGCAAAGTCCTTTTGTGTACAATAGCAAATACAATCATTATATTTCATAAATTTCAGTTATTCTCTTTAATTAAAAAAAAAAAAAAGTTAATATCTCTTTAATTTCTTTCCACTTAATTTTCTAGCATAATATATGTAAGACATAATATATACTTATAATATATATAAAAGTAATTCTCAATACTAAGTTATGACAGATCGCATTCATCACTGCAATAAAATACAAGCTCAATTAGATAATAATCATTAGACGCTTCATGAAAAAAATCATATCAATCTAAAATTCTATATATGTAATGTGTTATTTATATACTATAACAAAATATTAAATAAAATAAATATTTTAAATAATATATTTTAAAAAATTCTATACATTATGTAATGTTTATATTATATACCATAATTATATATATAACTTAATTAAATATATATAAAATAAAAGCTCGATTTTTTTTTTTTTTTTTTTTTTGATTTTTTGCTCTATAAAAAAAATATCAATTTCCTATGTAAAAAATTCTATATAATATATAATGTGTTATTATATACTAATAATATTTGAATAATTCTCCTAATAAGCAGTTATGATATCAAATTCATCACTGCAATAAAATAAAAGCTCAATTTTCATTAGATAAAAAAATCTGAAATTCCTGAAAAAATAACCCTTCGTAGGGCAGCATTATTGTTAAAATTTTAATAAATGATTACATTTGGTAAAGTTTTATGAATTCAATTGACTAGGCATCCTTTTTGATTATTAAAATGTAATTAAGTTACTAAAATGGACTGAGATATGGATGGAAAAGTCAAGCTTTATTACAATTGCGAATAAATATTAGAAGCATGAAACATGAATAAACAGATTATGAACTCTAAAGGTCTTTTCTGTGCCAAAGCAAATATAATCACAAATCTAATTTTTTTTTTAATTTAACTACATTTTCTAGCACGTGTCATGAGTGAAATGATATTAAATCTAATGATTTTTGGTAACACTTTCCAATAAATTTCCATTTGTTAGATAACATGAGCTAATCATGAAAACAAAGTTATAAAGCATTTATTAATATTTACTAAAACATTATTTAACATGCACTGACAGTGAACGGTTAACAAACATGAAATGAATAAATACTGTGACAAATGCATTGATTATTGTTAATTGTGTGTGTAAATATACATGTTTATAAATACGTGTGTGTGTGTAAATGAAAAGTTACTGTATTAATAAACACACTGCAATAAAATTCAAGCTCAATTTGCATTGAAAATTGTTATTAAAAATATTAAATTGTGTGTGTCAATTTTATGTGTTGTGGCACTTTAACCTCCGTAAGATTTAATCGTCATTAATATTCTCACGTTCTACATTGATTTGTTTTGCGTCTTCTAGGTCGACACCAAGCGTCGGACAGGAAGGGGAAAAGCGTCCCAGTGACGGGGAGCAAAGCGAAGGGTAAAGACCGTCTGACGGGTCGAGCGAGGAGGTAAACGGACCTCATGCTCAATTGTTTATGCGCTGAACCGTTTACAGTAACATCCCTGCCACATTTCACCTCAGATCCATTAACCCAGACTCTGAGGATGATGGGAAATGCTCTTCGGAGGGATTTATGGTTATGAGCATTTCCACTCCCGCTCAGCATTAAAGTTCAACCACGAACTCATCTGATCACATGACCGGATGATTTATAATGATGTAATTTGTCTTTTAAAATCTCATTAAGTTCAAAGCAGTAAACACACATTCATTAAACACAATAATTCAACAAATAAAAGTAAAAATGTTAGAAGGTACAATAATTAGTACAATAAGGTCCCATTGCTTATGGCAATGCATTAATTAACAGTTTAAGGTATTTATCAACTTGATTAATACTGTAAATATTTAAGAAGTATTGCTAGTTCATGTAAAAAGTGAAATCTTATTGTAAAGTGTTATTATATCATTATTGTATGTTGTTTAATAATATATATTGGATTATTATTTGTACCTCATTTGTGTGTTTTTTTTATTAAAAAGCTGATATCGCTGATGTTTTTTGAAGTTACTGTAAATACTGTTGCACATGTCATCTGACTTATATATTGATATTGTTCATATATGCACAACTTTATTTATATGGTACTTTGCACTAAAAACTAGTAATTACCATGGTACTTTTTAGTTAATAATCTATATTAATCTTTAATAAAAAATACATTAATGAACAACATATAATAATCATAATAATATCTTATAATGTGTTTAATTCCAAAACGCAACACTTTTTAAAAATTACCGTGTTTAATTAGTAAATTAATGTCCATGTACTGAACGATAACAAGGAGTTGCTCTGAACTGATTATTAAGATTGTAAAACATTTATTCTTTTTCTCAGGTGGGACGCCAAAGAGCAGGAGGAACATTTGCAGGTGATTTTAATTATTTTTATTGCTGCCACAGTCATTTTTATTTTTTTATTTTACCAGGAAATAATCCCATTGAGATTCAGAATCTCTTTTTCAAGGGAGGCCTGGCCAAGACAGCAGAATAATTTTCCACGATATACAACAATAACAAGATCTAACAGAAAAGGCATTTCAACATAATTACTCAGATAGTCCTTTATCATGTTTTTAAATTGTATCATTGTATCCAATTTTAGTTGTTTCTGCAATTTATACCAAGATAAAGGTGCAAAAACTTTTAAAGCACTTTGACCAAAAACCGTTCTAGTTTGTGGGATGTCATGCATGATTTGCCCACATGATCGAAGATCACATTTAACCCCGGTAGTGTCTTTAAGAGTCAGAAGAGAACATGGGTAAGAAGGCACTTTATACAGTACAGCCTTAAAAAGAAAAATATACCTGCGATTGTGCAAAGATGGCCAAACAACTCTCTCATACAAGCTGCGAAAACTAGAATTAGATGCAAATCGAGTCCAGCATTTTCAACGAAGATTGATTTGCATGCATGTATAAAATATCACCGTAACTGACAGAAATGAGCATTATGGGAGGAAAATGTGCTTAAATTTTATAAAAAATAATTCCACTATAAAATATATATTAACAGTCCTAAATATAGTTTTTTATTTCGATTTTTGGGGTAATTTCTGGACATCATGTGCCCTGATAACAATATGCAGAACCGATATTTATAATAACTTGCGTGCAAATAAAATCCACAAAATGACATCGTTTATCGGTGGATCCGATATTGTAAAACTGATATCCAACCATGAAAAAATGCTTAAATATTAGTAAAACTGATAATCGTCTCTTCATTTTTTTTTAAAAATTCATTCAAATGAGTTCTCAGTGTTTTATAGTTGTTTTTTGATTTCTTCCAGGTTTATCCCGACGGCAGTCTGCAGGAGTTTTTAGAGGAACTCGACGCTCTTTGTGCTCCTGAGAGCGTCAGTCCAGAGACTGGCACTGAAAACACAAAGCCGTGTGCATCTGAGGAGTCATTCAAGTCAACCTCCAATGGGACGGCGAACCAGAATGGATGCGTTTCCGCAGAAATCGCCCCGCTTTCTCCGAAGGTCTCCGAGAAAAAGGTGCGCTTTGCTGAGAACCGTGACGAGAACAAGTCAGAAAGCGAGACCAGCGCCTCACCGATCACAAACGGCCCTGTAGAAGAAGACGGACGACAGGACGACAGCGAAAGTATGCGGAAAGAGATGAAACCTCCATCTCCGGAGCAGGAAAACGGCCTGGAGAAACTCGCAGAGCTGAATCCAGCCACTGACGGAAGCGCGACTGAACCGTCGTGTCCTGGTGTTTGTATATCTGCAGAACCGGGCGAGAACCAACCTGTTGAACACAGCAAGAGCTGCTCTTCTAGAGGAAACGGTACGAGAACATTAGCTGCATGAAACTAGCGCCAACACTGGAATACACTACACGACCTTTGCTCTGATTTTTGCTATATATATATATATATATATATATTAGGGGTGGTTCGGTTCGTATCACGGTTTTCGGTTCTGTGCGGTTCTTGTTGTTATTTCTTCTTTTAATCTTTAACCCTCCAGAAATTTCCTTCAGCATATGATATGATATA
>CM074286.1:1835000-1850000 GCA_037194245.1 Opsariichthys bidens | reverse complement strand
ATATATAGTCAAGAAGAAAAAAAAATAGCTGAATTTATTAAAATGGCCCCGTTCGAAAGTTTGTGAACCATTGATTCTTAATTCTGTGTCGTTACCTGGATGATCTTTTTTTGTTTTGTGATGGTTGTTCATGAGTGTCTTGTCTGTCTTGAGCAGTTCATCTGCCTAATAAGTCCGTAAAACCTTTATTAGTGGGGAAATTGCACTTAAAAAGTAGCACACACTGATATAAAAACAGAAAACTAAATACATTTACAGAATAGAATACACAAAATAAATATTGCACGTTGGAAAATTGGAAAATTGTACAGTGAAATGGTTCAATATCTGTTGCAAAAGTGAAAAAAAAACAAAGAAAAATCCTCCAGGTCGTGGAGATTCTTGAGTTTTCCAGTATCTTTTGCATGTTTGAACCCTTTCCAGCAGTAACTGGATGATTTTGAGATCCAGTTTTGTATCATCTCTTATTTTGTTATAATTATTCACATTTTCACGGATTCTGCAAGGGGTTCACATACTTTCTCTTGCAGCTGTTCATATGGTTCAAATCAAACGTACCCAGGGTCGGGGAGTAACGAAATACAAGTAACTTAGTAACGTGTTTAAAATACAAGATTTGAGTGACTGTGTTTCATGTTAAATGGGTGGTAATCAGATTCCAGTTCCATCTGAAAAGTGTTTTAGATTACCAAAGTGATTACTTTGAGTTTTAATGTCATTTAAACAGCGATTGGTGATTCTCTGACTCTGACCGTCTGAAAAAGACGAGTTCAGTTTCATGTTTTCCACTGTTTTCATGTTTTGAGTGTCATTTTTTAACTGTAAAAAAGTTCACTGCAATTTTTTCCTCACAATTTGTTTTTTTCCTCACAATTGTGAGTTTGTGTTTCACAATTCTGACTTCTTTTTCTCAGAATTGCGAGATTTAAACTCACAATTGCAAGTTATAAAGTCAGAATTGGGAGATTTAAACTTGCAATACTATTTTTTTTTCTTGCAATTGTGAATTTATGTGAGTTTATCTCATAATTCTGACTTTTCTCAATATTGTCAGTTTATATCTAATAATTCTGACTTTTCTCAATATTGTGAGTTTATATCTCATAATTCTGACTTTTCTCAATATTGTGAGTTTATATCTCATAATTCTGACTTTTCTCAATATTGCAAGTTTTTAATCTTATAATTCTGACTTTATAACTAACAATTACAACGCAATTCAGAGGGAAAAGGTCAGAATTGTGATTTAAAAACTTTGCAATGACCTTTTTTGTGTTTGTTTCACACTTATTAGTATTCCAAAGTATTCTAAAGTATTTAGATGAAGTGACTAAACTTGAGTAATGTAACGAAATACGTTACAAATGACTTTTTAAAGCATGTATTTTGTAATCTGTAGTGAAATACATTTTAAAAGTAACACACCCAGCCCTGAACGTACCTGACCGTTATCAGTTTGTAATAGTAAATAAAGGGAAGTCATACCGTTCACAAATTAAAAACGGAGTACCTCAAGGCTCAATACTAGGACCGCTGCTTTTCACTCTGTACATGCTACCCTAGGGAGATATCATTATTTATTAATATATATATATATGTATATATATTTATTTCTGGTAAGCTGTCTTGATTCCAGCTATCCACTTATTATTATTATTATTATTATCATTATTATTTTCCATCCTTTCTTTGTTTTGACCTGGTTCTCTCACCTGATCCCTTAAAGCTTATCGCACATTTACTGATTAATTATTTTGATGCCAGTCGATTTACTCGGTAAATCTATTTGCACCTGCTAAAGCAATCATTGCCGTGGAGAGTTTGTACAGAATAAGTAAAATAACTCACTCCTGCAGCAAGTACATTTGTGCCACAGATACTAAAAACAATATGTTGTGTTGTTTTGAATGCACAGAGCCGCCTCAGACATCTGTGTTTTGTTTAATAGAGGATCTTTTGGG
This sequence comes from Opsariichthys bidens, assembly GCA_037194245.1. Lineage (NCBI taxonomy): Eukaryota > Metazoa > Chordata > Actinopteri > Cypriniformes > Xenocyprididae > Opsariichthys > Opsariichthys bidens. The sequence goes on along the minus strand of CM074286.1, from coordinate 1,848,039 downwards.
ATTAGTGTCTTATTATTTTTAAAAGCCTCCCATCGGTCGGTTGCTCTGGAAATCACTCCCTGTTCTCTTCAAACATGGCTTTGTCTTCTGTTACTCTTTTAATTACCCTTTTCCAGCAGGCATGCTCAGGGACGCCATCACCCTCCGGGACCTTCATCGGGGCCGTTCACATGACTCATGACACATGATGATGATGATGATGATTCTAGATGAAGGTAGCTTAATCTCCTTGTGTTTGGTCAAATGTTATGCTTTTGTCTAGCGAAAGAAGGAAGTCCATTAAACAAGAACGAAACATGAGCATTGATATAGGCAGTATAAATGTGACTGAAGAGAAATCCATCACTTAATCTTGGTGTTTCCCTCCTTAATGTATTTCACATCTATCCAAGTTAAACGGTCCGCAGGTGAATTGGTAAAAGATGAGGGTTTGCTGATCAGGTATAAAAGGAGCATCTCGGTATTTGCGAGCAAAGGTGGGTCATGGCTCAGCACAAGTTTCAAGAGAGAATCACATTTCTCAATGCACATAATATAATCTAGCAAAATCTCAGTCTGTGTTGGGCAAGGCATGAAAGATCTTTGGCTTTTGCGTGAGAAACCGTCACGCTACGGTGATAAATATAGTCACGTGGGCTCAGAAGTACTGCCGCTGCATCGAGAAATGCAACTTGAATCTGTTACGCGAGAAAAAAAGCTATGCATCGATTTTATACCGAGATCTTAGTGCTGCATTTGATGCTGTTTATTTCTTTTGAATAGACTCAAATTATGTGAGCATTGGCATGGTTCAAATCATACTTATCTGCAGGGTTGGGGAGTAACGAAATACAAGTAACTTAGTTACTTAAGATTTGAGTGACTGTGTTTCATGTTAAATGTGTGGTAATCAGATTCCAGTTCCATCTGAAAAGTGTTTTAGATTACCAAAGTGATTACTTTGAGTTTTAATGTCATTTAAACAGCGATTGGTGATTCTCTGACTCTGACCGTCTGAAAAAGACGAGTTCAGTTTCATGTTTTCCACTGTTTTCATGTTTTGAGAGTCATTTTATAATTCACTCGACACTGTGACTTTTTCTCAACATTTGTTTTTTCCCTCACAATTGTGAGTTTGTGTTTCACAATTCTGACTTTTTCTCACAATTGCAAGTTATAAAGTCAGAATTGGGAGAAATAAACTTGCAATACTGACTTTTTTTCTTGCAATTGTGAATTTAGTATGAGTTTATATCTCATAATTCTGACTTTTCTCAATATTATGAGTTTATATCTCATAATTCTGACTTTTCTCAATATTGTGAGTTTATATCTCATAATTCTGACTTTTCTCAATATTATGAGTTTATATCTCATAATTCTGACTTTTCTCAATATTGTGAGTTTATATCTCATAATTCTGACTTTTCTCAATATTATGAGTTTATATCTCATAATTCTGACTTTTCTCAATATTGTCAGTTTATATCTCATAATTCTGACTTTTCTCAATATTGTGAGTTTATATCTCATAATTCTGACTTTTCTCAATATTATGAGTTTATATCTCATAATTCTGACTTTTCTCAATATTGTCAGTTTATATCTCATAATTCTGACTTTTCTCAATATTATGAGTTTATATCTCATAATTCTGACTTTTCTCAATATTATGAGTTTATATCTCATAATTCTGACTTTTCTCAATATTGTGAGTTTATATCTCATAATTTTGACTTTTCTCAATATTGTCAGTTTATATCCCATAATTCTGACTTTTCTCAATATTATGAGTTTATATCTCATAATTCTGACTTTTCTCAATATTGTCAGTTTATATCTCATAATTCTGACTTTTCTCAATATTGTCAGTTTATATCTCATAATTCTGACTTTTCTCAATATTGTCAGTTTATATCTCATAATTTTGACTTTTCTCAATATTGTCAGTTTATATCTCATAATTCTGACTTTTCTCAATATTGTCAGTTTATATCTCATAATTCTGACTTTTCTCAATATTCTGAGTTTATATCTCATAATTCTGACTTTTCTCAATATTGTCGCAATTGCAACTTTATATCACGCAATTCTGAGGGAAAAAGTCAGAATTATGAGAAATAAACTCACAATATTGAGAAAAGTCAGAATTATGAGATATAAACTCACAATATTGAGAAAAGTCAGAATTGTGAGATAAAAACTCTCAATGACCTTTTTTGTGTTTGTTTCACACTTATTAGTATTCCAAAGTGTTCTAAAGTATTTAGATGAAGTCACTAAACTTGAGTAATGTAACGAAATACGTTACAAATGACTTTTTAAAGCATGTATTTTGTAATCTGTAGTGAAATACATTTTAAAAGTAACCCACCCAGCCCTGCTTATCTGTTATGTAGTTTGTAGCAGTAAACGAAGAGATGAATGAAGTGAAAATGTCACATCAATCACAAGTTCAGTATGGAGTACCTCAAGGCTCAGTACTAGGACCGTTGCTTTTCACCCTGTACATGCTACCCTATGGAGATATCATTAGCGTTACGAATCCAGCATGGTTCATATTTGTGCAAGAGATCCCGGACGAGCCCCCATTTGTCAATGCTGCCTCTGCAATCATCTACAATCGTCAAAAAGGAATAACATTTATTAAAGAAGGAATAAAATAAGACTAAACAATTGAGAAGAGAACGAAACGACACGAGGAGGGGAGAGCATGGCGTTAGTTTTGACTCTTCATGCCCTGACGAAACTTGCCAGTTCACAAAATTAACAGAATTCATAGCGGATATAAAAAGTTGGAGGACTAGTAATTTCCCTCTACTTAATTCTGAAGAAAAAAAATGCAATTGCTGGACCAAAAACCTCCCCATGTTAATAATCTAGAATACTGTCTCCTATTGAAAATGTATGAAAAAGAGACGAAATAGGGCAAAAATTCCACTTGCGACAATTAGTATCCTCAATTCCCAAACGATTAAAAAGTGGGATGAAAAGGAAAGGTGACGTGACACAGTGGTAAACATACCTCTGTCCCAAGTTTGTTGCAGCCATCAAAATTGGTTTATATTTACAAAATACAGTCAATTTTTTCTTTGTCAGTTTAATAAAGGTTCAAGACAATTAACAAGTCACAGATTCTTGCCGAAGTGTTTTTCAATATTACATTTTAAAATTGCGACTTCATTACGAACATGTAATTGTAAATATATTTAAATACATGATTATGCTTGTCACTGCATTCAGCAGTAAACTTTAATAGAAATAACTCTGAAATTGCATATGAAGTATGTCAAAAAGCACTCTTAACTTCAAATAATAACTGCATTTAATATAAATGTTAACTATAATACATTTTCATTTCATTGCAAATAAGTATATATAATAAGGATATTCGTTTAAAGTATCACCGATAACTCTTTATATTTGAAAGCCGATACATCTAAATCCAAATTTTTATCGAATTTTTTGAGCGCCTGATTCTAAATCAGAAAGCCCATCCACACAATGATAACGTTTTCATTATAACATTATACAGACTTGCGCTGCATATTAACTATATTTTCATTTCTGAAGTGATTTTACTGCATTTTGCCTGGAAATGAATTCAAACTTAATTTATGCGGTTTTATCTTACTGAGGGTTTCAGCTCAGACGCATTTTAAGCTCTTTTTGCCTTCTTTGAAGTCAAACTAAGACTTAAAGCGAATATAACGAGGCCATGGTGCTTATCCCACCAGTTATTCTAGAAATGGGCCAAAAAGCCTCATTTCTAGTCTCAGTGCCAGAAATAAGTGGATTTGGCCTCGTCCTGCCGCGAGTCTTTCCTCGTCTCCTGGCAGCGATTGTGCTGCAGTGCAGTGGAAAATGGCTCCTAGGTCTCTCGGCACGCATCCGATTATATCACGCGCACCTGCAGCTGTGAACTCGGACGCCCGCGAGGCCGGTCCCGATCGCTGATGGGAAATGAGGGTCGGTAATAGATGGGTTGGGTTGCAGCACTCTTCAGCGGCAGTGGTCTCTCAGCTTGATTAATAATGCATTTCTGTCCAGTCTGACTGATGATAATTGAAAAGCCCATTACGAACCTATAACGTAATCCTCCACTTTCGCTCAAACATGAGCTTTTACTGTATTTTCAGTGGTTCTCAATGGAGTTTTGCAGACCAGAATTCAAAAGTACTTGTTTTTTTAATAGAGACATGAACTGCTTAAGCCACATGACAATTTTTTGAATGCACACTTAGCAGACGAACACATGCTGGGTTAAAATGTCATTGAATTTAATTGGACTTTTGCCGTCAGTAACATCATTTTAACCGTTGATCGATGTGTCTGACTAGCTGTACATCATTTTAAGGTAAGTTGCATTGAACGGTGATCAAAACCTTTGGCCCTCTAGTTGAAAACCATTGATTTAACTTGCATGCACGCCATTAAAAACCATCTTTGGTTTGTATTCATACTTGTATATGAAATATGCATATGTGTTTCTTTACAAGCACATTTGAAATGTAGTAAAAAGTCATTTTGATTAAGACTTGCATACAATTTTCACTCTTTTAAGAATTTGTGTACACACTCTCGATGATGCTATATGGTTGCTAGGGTGTTCTGGGTGGTTGCTAGGGTGTTCTCAAGTGATCATCTGCTCTCTAGATGTGCCTCATTGTGCTTCTGAGGAATTCTTTCCACTTATTTCATGGTCTAGCAGGACGATGCACACGTTCAACTTCATTACTTCCTGCTGGAAGTTTCATCACATGACTATCAGCACTCCGTAAACGCATCTAATAATTAAATCTCGAGGGGGTTTTGCACACTTGAACGCCATGAAAGATCTAGAAACCGACGTTTCGTCTCTTCACGCCAACATTGATTTGTACCCACAGCCGCCGAATCAATTTTCCTCAGTCACAGGACGAATCAAAGAACGTGTCCAAAACATCTTGTTTACAGGAAGCAGCCGCTTAATAGTACAAGCGGATTCAATTACAGCACAGAATCGACAGATCTGGAAGTTTTTAAATCAAACACCGCTGTAATGGGGTTAGTGATTCACAGTGGGGAGAATAAGCAAACCTGGTGGGGAAAAAGAAGTGCATTTAACTGTATTGAATGTGCACAAATCTTAAAAAATACTTGTTTATATTTGAATGGAAAAAGTAGGTTCAAATTGAGTTCATTGACATTAAAAAAATTGAGTTGAAACAATGAAGGCGATCGGTTTAATCAACACAAACTCAAAATATTCGATCTGAACCACATTAATCATTTAAGTTGATCTGACAATGTAAAAAAAAAAAATTTTCCCCTGTGTATGTAAAGATTAAGATGACGTAATTACATTGTACTTGATCAAATAAGTACTGAGTAAGATTAAAGACATGTACACACTGCTAGGGTTTGCAATTATGCATTATTATTATTATTATTATAACATGTAAGTGTGACCAAAATTAATGACATAAAAGCGTACTTAACGAAACACACTTTTTTACTTTAATGTACGTGTGTTTTAATAGTTTTTTGTCATACTTTAAAGAAGTACACTTATTTTAACGTGCGTTCTTTAATACTAAAACACATGCAAATGACTTGATTGTAGTGTTTTGCAATATTACATTTTAAAATTGCGACTTCATTACGAACATGTAATTGTAAATATATTTAAATACATGATTATGCTTGTCACTGCATTCAGCAGTAAACTTTAATAGAAATAACTCTGAAATTGCATATGAAGTATGTCAAAAAGCACTCTTAACTTCAAATAATAACTGCATTTAATATAAATGTTAACTATAATACATTTTCATTTCATTGCAAATAAGTATATATAATAAGGATATTCGTTTAAAGTATCACTGGTAACTCTTTATATTTGAAAGCCGATACATCTAAATCCAAATTTTTATCGAATTTTTGAGCGCCTGATTCTAAATCAGAAAGCCCATCCACACAATGATAACGTTTTCATTATAACATTATACAGACTTGCGCTGCATATTAACTATATTTTCATTTCTGAAGTGATTTTACTGCATTTTGCCTGGAAATGAATTCAAACTTAATTTATGCGGTTTTATCTTACTGAGGGTTTCAGCTCAGACGCATTTTAAGCTCTTTTTGCCTTCTTTAAAGTCAAACTAAGACTTAAAGCGAATATAACGAGGCCATGGTGTTTTCATTATAACATTATACAGTCTATTTGACAGACTTGCGCTGTATATTAACTATATTTTCATTTATGAAGTGATTTCAATCATATTTCTGGTACCGATAACTTTAAAAAATGAGCATATATCGGCAGATACCGATATTGTGGCCGATTTATATCACACATGCCAAGTTGAAAGTATGCCAAAGTACTTTTAAAGTGATGTCTTTTTCCACAAAGGAACTGCTTTAGCTCTCTAAAAACCATCTTCGCCGCCGCAGAGCAACATCAGTTGGTTTTTGCATGCGTTTTCCTGAAGATGCGCATTATGAACGTGGTTCGTTGTTGCAGTCGCACAGATTCATGTGCTGTAACGGGTCAAAGAGCCGCGGCTGAAAATAGAGCAGGATTGTGTAATCACCACTTTTCACTTCAAGACTGCAAGTCAATCAATAAGCCTTCGCTGTGCATAGTTAAAAAGACAGAAAAAGTGTTTATAAATATGCCATTTATAAGGCATATTTCACTCTCATTTGCTCAAAAGGTCAACAAAACACCTAAACTGTAATTTCATGATGTGTGTTTTAATCTAGTGAAAGCGACAGCCCACTTTTGCTTATATAACACAAGTGCATCTTCCTCCTCGAACCCCTCGGACACGAAGGAAATGAGTGTTTGTGCTTTTACAAGGGAGTTTATTTACCATTAGGCCGTTATTCTACACCTATGGTACATTATTTGCTGTAAAAATGATCTAGTGATGCTAAAAGTTTCCAGAGCGTGTGTCTATGTACATTTACATGGATATTTGCACATACCTGAGCATCGACACAGGTTCCTCTATAACATAAGAATCCTGATTAACTGGTTAACAGGTTTACAGTTATTCATGCAAGCTTTTAGTGGTGTTATTTTAAAAGCTTGCCCCCCCCCCCAACCCCCCAAAAAATGGCTGTTCAAAATCAAGGCATTGAGCGCAATGGACAGTCTTCGGTTCGGATGCATGTTTCCTGCCAGCCGGTCATTCCGAAAATATGAAGCCCGTTACACTGCAAGGAGATGCCGAGTGTTAAAGGACAGATTATATGTGATCGATTATAAGCGTCGGCCTCCAGTCCAACACCAAGGTCTCGCTTAGTTCTTTCTGTGCCGGTGGTTCGTGTCGGACGCGAGCTGAGATTGTCTGGATTCGTCCTCGGCGCGCGTCTCCGGCTGCGCGTCTCCGAGGCTCTGGTGCTCTGTCCGCGCCGGACTGTCTCTGTAGAAATCCCCGGACTGCGCACTTATGGAGAGCGACCTTGCTGTCCTTTCCAGAGACTTGTTGGAGCTGGTGGCGTTTAAGTGGATCAGATCCACCAGTGTGCTGTTGCTTTGCGTGCCGTTGTTGTGCGCGGAGATGTTGCCGGACGGAGAGTTTGCGCCATTGGAACCTCCGGCGGGTTTCCAGATGAGGCTGTAGTAGATGGCCAGGATGATCGCGGCCAGGGACACGGACAAAACATAGGCGAACACGGTGGCCAGTCTTACCCACTTCTTATTGGTCTTTGCAGCCATCTTTGCCTTCTTGTCGCCCGTGTAGGTGGCCGGTTTGCCCCGCTCCATGTTGGGCATGTAGTCTCTGTCCCGATTGACTCGGTTTTTCCCTCGATGCTCCACGACCCCGTCCGTCTTGAAGGATGTTGGTGGTCAGACCCTTTTAAAAACCCTTGGATGGCGGTTAAATCGATTCACTTTCGTCCATGGCGCGTGAAATGTCTCAGAAATCCATCAGGATCATGTTGCACCTCGATGTGGAGGATGTTGTTGATGATGATGCTTCTGGTGTTTTCCAGCATCCACTGCAGCTTTTCCCCCGAAGGCAGAGATGTTTCTGATCCAAATATCATGGGATGGATTAGAGAGGCTTGAAAATGATGAGACGGATCATACTGTATGTGTATGTGTGTGTGTGTGTGTGTGTGTGTGTGTGTGTGTGTGTGTGTTATTCAACTGAAGAAGAGGCTTCATCAGCTAAAAATACAGGAGAGGAGGAGGAGACTCTTAAAGGAGCAGCAGAGACTGAAGAGAGAAAACACACGAACATGATGATCATCTGTTCATTCAACATCTGGTAACACTTTATAACTTTCATCAAAATGCATTAAAAAAATCTAATGCATTTCTGATATATATATATATATATATATATAAGGGATTATAGGTTATATATATATATATATAGAGAGAGAGAGAGAGAGAGAGGTGTATATATTTAGGGGATATAGGTATATATAAGGGATTATAGGTTATACATATATATATATAAGGGATATAGGTATATATATTAGGGAAATAGGTATATATATGGGATATAGGTATATATAGTATATATAAGGGATTATAGGTTATATATAGGTATATATACATATAGGTATATATATTTAGGGGAAATAGGTATAAATATGGGATATAGGTATATATATATAAGGGATTATAGGTATATATAAGTGATTATAGGTTTTTTATATATAAATAACCTATAATCCTTTATATATATATATATATGTATATCCCATATGAAAACCTATAATCACTTATATATACCCATATATATATATATATATATATATATATATATATATCCCTTATATGTCTATATCCCTTCTATATACCTATAATCCCTTGTATATACCTATATCCCATATAAAAAACCTATAATCACTTATTTATACCCATATCCCCTATATATATAAATTGGTATATATAAGGGATATATAAATATAGATGAACTATTATAAACATAATATATAAATATATTAACTATTTATATATATATTTATATATACTATTTATTTATTTATATTAACCATTTATTTATGTGTATATATATGTATATTACAGTCATAAATGTAGGTGTAATATTTTTCATATAAATGAGAAATTTTACAATTTCTGTATTAAATGTATTATTCTAATTTGTGACTATATATATGTATGTATGTATATGTGTGTGTGTGTGAAATCAATGATTTTTATTATAAAACCGAATACATTATTATCAGTAGTGGTATTAAAAGAATCTGCTAAATAATTAGAGGATATATAATGTTTTTTTAATTATATGAATTAGAACGTAGTACATATTCGACCTATATTTAATAATGATACACACTTTGAATGAAAAACATCCTCTATCAAAGTAACCCAATGACATTTAAATATGAATGTACAGCAATTCATCTGTTAAGCAGTATGATGCCATAACGTTAATGACTTATTCATAACCTTTATTGTAGATGACCGGATCTTGCTTCGAATGAATCTGTCAGAAAACATGATATTTCCTTTCTGAGTGTTGTGTTTTCTCTCATGTGATGCTGAAGAGAGGAGCATGTGACCTGACCTGTCAATCAAACTATATCCGCTGCAGGTTCAAACACGCATCATTAACATGCAGATTATGATATAATATATATTGTGTTCTAATTCATACAAATAAAAATATGTATATATTTTTTATAATGCCCATGATATAATATTCATCCACATTATTACATTATAGAAGCATTTCCACTAGAGCTTTTGTTGGAATGAATATTTGATATTAACTGAAGACGGCTTCAGATTACATAACTTACACATTTCAAATAAATTATCTCCTACATTATCCATATTGTTAATGTTTTATGTGTTGTTATAGTTCAACAAAACTAAAATAAAATTCACATTAACTGAAATAATATAAAAACGATTTTAGAAAATTGATCATTCTCATATATTTTTATTTGATATATGTAAAATAAAAATAACTATATTGAGACATTAAAAAAATAACAACCTAATAAAAATGACAAAAACACACAGCAAAAATTACTAAAATTTAAATAAAAACAAAATATAAAAGTAAAACTAATTCACTGTATTTTTTCACTTTATTATTATAAAAATATAGAAAGATTTATGAAATTTAATTAATAGTAAAATTCCATTAAATTGAATTGAATAATCCGTATTTTATAATTAAGTATTGTTCACTTCTTCAATTAAAATACATGAGGATTATTCAGTTAAATTGAATGGAATTTTACTATTAATTAAATTGAATAAAGAATAAAGCATTTAAAAAAAATATATTTATGCAATTTAATTAATAGTAAAATTCCATTCAATTTAACTGAATAATCCTTATGTATTTTAGTTGAAGAAGTGAACAATACTTAATTATAAAATACGGATTATTCAGTTAAATTGAATGGAATTTTACTATTAATTAAATTGAATAAAGAATAAAGCATTTAAAAAAAATATATTTATGCAATTTAATTAATAGTAAAATTCCATTCAATTTAACTGAATAATCCTTATGTATTTTAGTTGAAGAAGTGAACAATACTTAATTATAAAATACGGATTATTCAGTTAAATTGAATGGAATTTTACTATTAATTAAATTGAATAAAGAATAAAGCATTTAAAGAAAATATATTTATGCAATTTAATTAATAGTAAAATTCCATTCAATTTAACTGAATAATCCTCATGTATTTTAATTGAAGAAGTGAACAATACTTAATTATAAAATACGGATTATTCAGTTAAATTGAATGGAATTTTACAATTAATTAAATTGAATAAAGAATAAAGCATTTAAAAAAAAATATTTATGCAATTTAATTAATAGTAAAATTCCATTCAATTTAACTGAATAATCCTCATGTATTTTAATTGAAGAAGTGAACAATACTTAATTATAAAATACGGATTATTCAATTCAATTTAATGGAATTTTACTATTAATTAAATTGAAGAAAAAATAAAGCATTTTTAAAAAAAATATTTATGCAGTGTATCTTAATGATTCTAAAATAACACTTTTGTTCTGTGATCAGTTCTTGGTGTTTTCCTTAGTTTGGATAAAATAACTGAATAAACATTTGCAGTGGATTTAAACGCATCTTTGATTGAACGTCGAGTTGCATCTTCATTTATGCGGCCGACACGTGCGTTATCATTTCTCTCTGATAATGAGCGCTTTCCCTCTCGACCCTCCCATGATTAATTCTCTTGAGTTCTCATAAGTAAATCTCTCTCTCTCTCTCTCTCTCTCTCTCTCTCTCTCTCTCTCTCTCTCTCTCTCTCTCTCTCGTTCTCTCTCTCTCTCTCTCGTTCTCTCTCTCTCTCTCTCTCTCTCTCTCGTTCTCTCTCTCTCTCTCTCTCTCTCTCTCTCTCTCTCAGTGTCTGTCCTCTAATGACACAGAACCCTGGATCGACACCACATCTCCTGGAGGTGCTGCTGCTGGACCAGCCAATCAGATTTAGAGTTCGGAATTCTGCACCATAATGTCTTGCTGTGATTGGCTCGCTGACATCCAGCACTGACGGTCTGACCTCGGCTGACTGAGGTCACATGTGAGAGACTGGATTAGATCGTTCATAAAGGTGTGTGTTTAAATCTGACCCAAATTGTGATTATTTATTGAAGCACTTATGATTATCAGTAACTGATTTAGTAACATATTTGCAGGGTAGCTCTGCATTACAAAGTGTATACATTAGTGTATATACAATATGTGTTTGTGTACATATACACACAAACACATACACACACACACACATAGACACAAACATACATACACAAACACCACCCAAACAGACACACACACACTCACACACACACACACACACACACAGTGTGTAGTTTGAGGAACAGCCTCATGTTAATGCCGTCCATGATGATTTACATGTGTCAGCGCCTATTTGACTATTAGCCAAACGACATGAACGTGATTCTGAACACAGTCCAGATCGCTCTGCTCGCTCACTCTCGTCAGTGATTTCACCGCCTCACTTTAACTCAGCAGCTCGATGAACTTCAAATGTCCAGTTCTGCTGTATGAATCAGAATAGTAATGAATCTCTGTGTGTGTGTGTGTGTGTGTGCCGCACTTTACAGAGACATCAGTCAGTATTTACATGGTCTACTCTCACATCATTAATAATGTCAAGCCCTTCGTCCTTTTTCTTTTTTCATTATGAACAAACGTTCTTCCAGTAACGTTAATAGAACATTCATTCAATATTATCTGCTCTTTAATAATATTCTCAAAACGTTCGCACAAAAACTTTATTATTTTATACGTCATTTATGACTGAAACATTTTAGTTGGACGTTTGTCTAACATTTTTTAAATGTTGCTAGTTTCGGAATGTTCGTAGAACGCTCGAAAGTAACATTCCCAAAACGTTTGAAGAGCGATGAAATGGAATGTTATTTATGGCTCACATAACCAAGAAAAAACATTTTTAATACACTGGACATTTTTCAGCGTTCAGAGAAATAATGTTTTCATATCGTAATGGGAGCATTAGCACAACATTCTTAGAATGTATTTTTTGTTTGCTGGGGTAATATTTAAGATTTATGTATTTGAATTGCATACAGTTTTTATTTATTTAAAAAAAAAAAAAAAAAAAAAAAAAATATATATATATATATATATATATATATATATATATATTACACAAATTAATTAATTTGATCTATCAATATATATATATATATATATATATATATATATATATATACAGATAAAATTAATTAATTTGTGTATATATTTATACATATATATATAGATAAAATTAATTAATTTGTATATATATATATGAATTATATATATATTTGAATAATGTAATTATTCATTTATTTATATGTAATAAATAAAATTATTTATATATATATATATATATATATATTTATTTTTATTATTTAAATATATATATATATATATATATATATATATATATACAAATAAAATTAATATAATTATATATTATTTATTTATTACATATAAATAAATGAATAATTACATTATTCAAATATATATAAAAAAAAAATATATATAGATAGATAAATTAATTAATTTG
>CM074286.1:1807500-1825000 GCA_037194245.1 Opsariichthys bidens | reverse complement strand
TGTTAAACACTACATAGACAAAATATAGTATAAAAGTCATAAAATGACTAAAACTTGAACTAAAATGAAGATATAAAATTTAAAACGAATTCAAAATATTACTAAAAATGTAATAGTATCTGATTGTTACTGAAATAACACTGGTGGGTTCTAATCGCACAAGATCCATAAAGTATCAACCAGTCACATTGTTCCTAGCATGTTTCTAGCATACTTAACACATTGCTAATATGTTAGCCCGATTTAACACATTGTTAGCTTGCTTTAACATGATTTAATACGTTGCTGGCATGTTTCTAGCATGATTTAGCAGATTGCTAGCATTATTTGATATGTTTCTAGAATAATTTATCACGTTTCTAACATGTTTCTAGAATAATTTATCACATTGTTAACATGTTTTAGCATGTTTCTAGCATGATTTAACACATTGCTAACAAGATTTAACACGTTGCTAACATGTTTCTATAATTATTTAGCACATTGCTAACTTGTTTTAACATTTTGTTAGCATGATTTAACACATTGCTAACAAGATTTAACACGTTGCTAACATGTTTCTATAATTATTTTGCACATTGCTAACTTGTTTTAACATTTTGTTAGCATGATTTAACTCATTGCTTACATGTTTTAGCATGTTTCTAGCATGATTTAACACATTGCTAACAAGATTTAACACGTTGCTAACATGTTTCTATAATTATTTAGCACATTGCTAACTTGTTTTAACATTTTGTTAGCATGATTTAACTCATTGCTTACATGTTTTAGCATGTTTCTAGCATGATTTAACACATTGCTAACAAGATTTAACACATTGCTAACATGTTTCTATAATTATTTTGCACATTGCTAGCTTGTTTTAACATTTTGTTAGCATGATTTAACTCATTGCTTACATGTTTTAGCATGTTTCTAGCATGATTTAACACATTGCTAACAAGATTTAACACGTTGCTAACATGTTTCTATAATTATTTAGCACATTGCTAACTTGTTTTAACATTTTGTTAGCATGATTTAACTCATTGCTTACATGTTTTAGCATGTTTCTAGCATGATTTAACACATTGCTAACAAGATTTAACACATTGCTAACATGTTTCTATAATTATTTTGCACATTGCTAACTTGTTTTAACATTTTGTTAGCATGATTTAACTCATTGCTTACATGTTTTAGCATGTTTCTAGCATGATTTAACACATTGCTAACAAGATTTAACACGTTGCTAACATGTTTCTATAATTATTTTGCACATTGCTAGCTTGTTTTAACATTTTGTTAGCATGATTTAACTCATTGCTTACATGTTTTAGCATGTTTCTAGCATGATTTAACACATTGCTAACAAGATTTAACACGTTGCTAACATGTTTCTATAATTATTTAGCACATTGCTAACTTGTTTTAACATTTTGTTAGCATGATTTAACTCATTGCTTACATGTTTTAGCATGTTTCTAGCATGATTTAACACATTGCTAACAAGATTTAACACATTGCTAACATGTTTCTATAATTATTTTGCACATTGCTAGCTTGTTTTAAACATTTTGTTAGCATGATTTAACTCATTGCTTACATGTTTTAGCATGTTTCTAGCATGATTTAACACATTGCTAACAAGATTTAACACGTTGCTAACATGTTTCTATAATTATTTAGCACATTGCTAACTTGTTTTAACATTTTGTTAGCATGATTTAACTCATTGCTTACATGTTTTAGCATGTTTCTAGCATGATTTAACACATTGCTAACAAGATTTAACACGTTGCTAACATGTTTCTATAATTATTTTGCACATTGCTAGCTTGTTTTAACATTTTGTTAGCATGATTTAACTCATTGCTTACATGTTTTAGCATGTTTCTAGCATGATTTAACACATTGCTAACAAGATTTAACACGTTGCTAACATGTTTCTATAATTATTTAGCACATTGCTAACTTGTTTTAACATTTTGTTAGCATGATTTAACTCATTGCTTACATGTTTTAGCATGTTTCTAGCATGATTTAACACATTGTTAGCATGTTTCTAGCATGATTTAACACATTGTTAGCATGTTTTAGCATGGTTCAGTGTGTTTGTAGAGCAGCTCAGTAAATATGAACGTGAAGTTTTCCTGCTCCAGGTCAGATTTCTCCAGAAGGTTTGATGTTTTATCTGATGGGATCTGAAACGTCAGTGGTGAAGCTGGACAAACTGGCCCAGAGTCACGACATGACCCAACCGCTCTCACATTACTTCGTGAAATCCTCCCACAACACCTATCTCACAGGTAACGCCGCTCATTCTCCAATTACAGCCTGAACTTTAACGCTTCAATCAAGAGTTTTTGATGCAAAATGCAAATGTTGGCTGCAGCCGGGCAGCTGACGGGCGTCTCGTCGCCTGAGATGTACCGCCAGTGTCTCCTCGCCGGCTGCCGCTGTCTGGAGCTCGACTGCTGGAAGGGCAAACCGCCAGATGAAGAGCCAATCATCACTCACGGCTTCACCATGACGACCGAGATCCTGTTCAAGGTCGGTTCCTCCAATCAGAGCTCTCGCTGTGATTATAGGATGCGCAGGATAACTTCCACTTCACACCAGATTAATAAACGCTTTGACTTAATGAATCAAAAATGAGATGAGAATAAGTACATATTTATACGTAATTTCATAATTAGTGGTCCTTGCCTGAATTGAGATGTTGCTTAATATCATTCATACGGACTATCATCATTGGCAGCTGACAAGCCACACCCTAGCAACCAAATAGAGTACCCTAACAACCGTTAAGCAAGACCCATATCTCTGCATCAGAACATTGTAGAGAAATGGTTGGTTCATTTGACTCATGCTAGCAAACAGAACTTCCAACATGCTAGTCATGCTAGCAGTGAAAACCTAAAGGTTAAAACAGAAAAGTTCTAAAACATATTAGCAACGTACTCATGCTAACAACATTCTGATTATGTTAGCGTAATGCTAGAAACATGCTAATCGTGTTAGCATCATGCTAACGTGTTACCATCTTGCTTAACGTCATGCTAGCAACATGCTAATCATCTTAGCACCATGCCAGCAGCATGCTAATCATCTTAGCACCATGCCACCACCATGCTAGCAACATGCTAATCGTGTTAGCATCATGTTAACATGTTACCATCTTGCTTAGCATCCTGTTAACGTCTTACCATCTTGCTTAACATCATGCTAGCAACATGCTAATCGTGTTAACATCATGCTAACGTGTTACCATCTTGCTTAACATCTTGTTAACGTCTTACCATCTTGCTTAACATCAAGCTAGTAACATGCTAATCATCTTAGCACCATGCCACCAGCATGCTAGCAATATGCTAATCGTGTTACCATCATGTTAGCATGTTACCATCAAGAGTAGCATCCTTCTAACAAGATGTCAAGCATCATATAAACACTTTAATCATGTTAGGATCTTGATTAACATCGTGCTAGCAACATGCTAATCATCTTAGCACCATTCCACCACCATGCTAGCAACATGCTAATCGTGTTAACATCATGCTAACGTGTTACCATCTTGCTTAACATCTTGTTAACGTCTTACCATCTTGCTTAACATCAAGCTAGTAACATGCTAATCATCTTAGCACCATGCCACCAGCATGCTAGCAATATGCTAATCGTGTTACCATCATGTTAGCATGTTACCATCTAGAGTAGCATCATTCTAACAAGATGTCAAGCATCATATAAACATTTTAATCATGTTAGGATCTTGCTTAACATCATTCTAACAACATGCTAATCATCTTAGCACCAAGCCACCAGCATGCTAGCAATATGCTAATCGTGTTACCATGTTACCATCTAGAGTAGCATCATTCTAACAAGATGTCAAGCATCATATAAACACTTTAATCATGTTAGGATCTTGATTAACATCGTGCTAGCAACATGCTAATCATCTTAGCACCATTCCACCAGCATGCTAGCAATATGCTAATTCTGTTACCATCATGCTAGCATGTTACCATCTAGAGTAGCATCATTCTAACAAGATGTCAAGCATCATATAAACATTTTAATCATGTTAGGATCTTGATTAACATCATGCTAGCAACATGCTAATCATCTTAGCACCATTCCACCAGCATGCTAGCAATATGCTAATCCTGTTACCATCATGCTAGCATGTTACCATCTAGAGTAGCATCATTCTAACAAGATGTCAAGCATCATATAAACATTTTAATCATGTTAGGATCTTGATTAACATCATGCTAGCAACATGCTAATCATCTTAACACCATTCCACCAGCATGCTAGCAATATGCTAATCCTGTTACCATCATGCTAGCATGTTACCATCTAGAGTAGCATCATTCTAACAAGATGTCAAGCATCATATAAACATTTTAATCATGTTAGGATCTTGATTAACATCATGATAACAACATGCTAATCATGTTAACATGCTAATAATGTTAACATCTTGTTACTAACAACCTCAGACTATTGTAGAGATATGGGGGTGAGCTTTTTTTAGGGTGTAAAAACTCACGTTTTCTTCAGAAAATTCAAGAACAATTCTAGTTAATTCTATTGTCTTTTAATATGGTAAAATAAAACACACTTTAGTGTTGTTTCTATTCATTAGTATTGCTTATTTGTAATGATGAAGTTGCAATTTAGTGCTTTTCAAATATATTAAATGTGCATTTATTAAATGTACAAACTTCAAATACTTTAGTATGTTAGTCAACACATAAAAATAATGCATTTCTTTTTCACAAGGGTAAAGAAAGAATTTCTCAAATATGTTCTTTCAGGACGTGATTGAAGCGATCGCCGAGAGTGCCTTCAAAACGTCCAAATATCCTGTTGTGCTTTCATTTGAGAACCACGTCGATTCGTAAGACACGTCTTTAATATCTAATTCATAAACACATTGTGCTTCTCATGCTGTGGGTTTGATGATGTGATGTAAATAGACTCAGATGCTTCATGTGTTTGTTTCAGAGTGAAGCAGCAGGAGAAGATGGCCAACTACTGCAGGACTATCTTTGGAGACGCGCTGCTCGTTGATTTACTCGACAAATATCCTGTGGGTTCAGATGTGGAAATGGTTTTGTTGGGTTCAAACACTTCTGATATATTTCTACACTGAGAGGATAATTAGTCATTAAGCAAATATACAGAGTGAGAGTAACATGAACAAATTTTAGAAAGCCAACGTTAAAACTTAATGTTATTGTCCTGATATAGCTCATTGCTATCATTTTTCAGCATGTTGCTAACATGATTTAGCATGTTGCTAACATGATTTAGCACATCGTTAGCATGTTTCTAGCATGATTTAACACATTGCTAGCATGCTTTAGCATATTTGCTAGGATGATTTAGCATGTTGCTAACATGATTTAGCACATCGTTAGCATGTTTCTAGCATGATTTAACACATTGTTAGCATGCTTTAGCATATTGTTAGCATGATTTAGCATGTTGCTAACATGATTTAGCATATTGCTAGCATGATTTAGCATGTTGTTAACATGATTTAGCACATTGTTAGCATGTTTCTAGCATGATTTAACACATTGCTAGCATGATTTAGCATTTTGCTAACATGATTTAGCATTTTGCTAACATGATTTAGCACATCGTTAGCATGTTTCTAGCATGAATTTAGACATTGTTAGCATTATTTAATGTATTTTTAACATGATTTAGCACATCGCTAACATGTTTCTAGCATGATTTAGCATATCGCTAGCATGTTTCTGGCATGATTTAACACATTGATTTAACACATGATTTAGTATGTTGCTAAAATTATTTTTGTTCTTTAATTCATGTTTCTAGCATGATTTAACACTGTTAGCATGTTTCTAGCATGAATTTAGACATTGTTAGCATTATTTAATGTATTTTTAACATGATTTAACACATTGCTAGCATGTTTTACTGTGTTAGCATAATTGAACATGTTTCTAATTTAACACATTGTTAACATGATTTTGCTCGCATGATTTAAAGTTGCAAACATTTTTCTAGCATTATTAACGCCTTATTAACATGTTATCCTGATTTAACACATTGCTGGCATGTTTTAACATGTTTCTATGAAAATTTAACATGTTGCTAACAGGTTTCTAACATACTTTGACAGATTGCTAACATGATTTTTCAGTTTGCTTGCATTATTTAACATTGCTAGCACGTTTATAGCATGATTAACACTGCGTTAACATGTTAGCCTGATTTAACGCGTCACTAGCATATTTTAACATGTTGTTATCATGATTTAATATGTTGCTAGCTTGTTTGTAACAATTTAGCACATTGCTAGCATGTTTTAACATGTTGCTATCATGATTTAGTACGTTGCTAGCTTGTTTGTAGCATAATTTAGCCCATTGCTAGCATGTTTTAACGTGTTGTTATCATGATTTAGTACGTTGCTAGCTTGTTTGTAGCATAATTTAGCCCATTGCTAGCATGTTTTAACGTGTTGTTATCATGATTTAGTACGTTGCTAGCTTGTTTGTAGCATAATTTAGCCCATTGCTAGCATGTTTTAACATGTTGTTATCATGATTTAGCATGTTTCTAGCATATTTTGTTAGCTTTTATGAGCCTAAATGAACTGAGACGCTACAAAGACTACAAATATGAATAAATCCTGTAACAAATTCAACGCTTGTTAGTTAATACGAGCTAATGCATTAAAGTGAAAAAATAAGCCCATGTTACAATCTGACAGTAGTAATTCTCCTTAAAGTCTAATGTAATGTTCTGCGGTTTTGGTTTTCAGCTCAAGCCGGGTCACCCGGTCCCGAGTCCGTCGGAGCTGATGGGAAAAATACTGATCAAGAATAAGAAAAGCAGCGCTCCTCCGAGCAAACCAGAGCAGGCAAAGAAACCGGCCGTTCAAGAACAAGCCAATGAAGCTGCTGATGCTTGCGAGTCCAGCCAACCCGCTGATCCAAACCAACCCGCTCCAGCCAACCCAGAAGGCAGCGACCCACCTCCCGTAACCGGTGAGTCCTTGTGCCGGTCCTTTCTTCCCTATGGTGACGTATATCCGAGTTAAGCGGCTTCTGGAACAAGAACAAATGCAGGGTGGAGCTTGATTTTGTTCAATATTCCAATGATACAAAAAAGCATTTTGATTTCATGGTGACCTTAAGGCTACTTTACTCTCTGAATACTTACTTAAAATTATGAGAAGAGGTCCAATGAACCATCTTCTAGCTAATTAGTGGCTAAATTCTATTTTAGAGTATTTAGCTTTGATTTATTTACTATAGAGGCCGCTGTGTTTGTAGAGAGAAAATAACAGCAGTACTTTCTGTGTAACTGATACAGACGAGCGTGAAGAACACGATGACCACGACGAACAGGACGAAGAGAAGATGAAGAACTCTGATGAGGTGAAGTGTGACGACAGAAACGTTGATCAGAAATGCACATTTTAAACCCAAATCAAGTGTGCTAGTGTTCCAAAGCACATTGCTAGCATGTTTCTAGCGTGATTTAACACATTGCTAGGCTAATATGATTTTCATTTTGCTAGCTGATTTTAGCGTGATTAACACTTTGTTAATGTTAGCCTGATTTAGCACATTATTAGAATGTTTCTGGCATGATTAACACATATTGCTAGCATGTTTTACCATGTTGCTATCATCATTTAGCATGTTGCTAGCATGTTTCTAGCGTTAATAAACCATTGCTAGCATGTTTTAACATGTTGCTATCATGATTTAGCATGTTGCTAGCATGTTTCTAGCGTTAATAAACCATTGCTAGCATGTTTTAACATGTTGCTATCATGATTTAGCATGTTCATAGAATCTTTCTAGCGTGATTAACACATATTGCTAGCATGTTTTACCATATTGCTATCATGATTTAGCATGTTGCTAGAATCTTTCTAGCATGATTAACACATATTGTTAGCATGTTTTACCATGTTGCTATCATTATTTAGCACGTTGCTAGCATGTTTCTAGCGTTAATAAACCATTGCTAGCATGTTTTAACATGTTGCTATCATGATTTAGCATGTTGTTAGAATGTTTCTAGCATGATTAACACATATTGCTAGCATGTTTTACCATATTGCTATCATGATTTAGCATGTTGCTAGCATGTTTGCAGTAGGAAATAGCACATTAATGTTTAACATGTTGCTATCATGATTTAGCACATTGCTAGCATGTTTCTAGCATGATTAACACATATTGCTAGCATGTTTTACCATATTGCTATCATGATTTAGCATGTTGCTAGCATGTTTGTAGTATGAAATAACACATTAATGTTTAACATGTTGCTATCATGATTTAGCAGATTGCTAGCATGTTTCTAGCATGATTAACACATATTGCTAGCATGTTTTACCATATTGCTATCATGATTTAGCATGTTGCTAGCATGTTTGTAGTATGAAATAGCACATTAATGTTTAACATGTTGCTATCACGATTTAGCAGATTGCTAGCATGTTTCTAGCATGATTAACACATATTGCTAGCATGTTTTACCATATTGCTATCATGATTTAGCATGTTGCTAGCATGTTTGTAGTATGAAATAGCACATTAATGTTTAACATGTTGCTATCATGATTTAGCAGATTGCTAGCATGTTTCTAGCATGATTAACACATATTGCTAGCATGTTTTACCATATTGCTATCATGATTTAGCATGTTGCTAGCATGTTTGTAGTATGAAATAGCACATTAATGTTTAACATGTTGCTATCATGATTTAGCAGATTGCTAGCATGTTGCTAGCATGATTAACACATATTGCTAACATGTTTTACCATATTGCTATCATGATTTAGCATGTTGCTAGCATGTTTGTAGTATGAAATAGCACATTAATGTTTAACATGTTGCTATCATGATTTAGCACATTGCTAGCATGTTTCTAGCATGATTAACACATATTGCTAGCATGTTTTACCATGTTGCTATCATGATTTAGCACATTGCTAGCATGTTTCTAGCATGTTTCTAGCGTATTTTGTTAGTTTTTATGAGCTTAAATTAATTGAGAAATTCTGAATGTTTGTAATAAATAAATAAATAAATATCAAATAATTAAAAATGTAATTTGTCGCACCACAGGATTAGTATATAAAAATTATATTAAAGTACCGTAAATAAAATTAAGTTAAATAAAAATTCAAATAAATAAATAAATGCATTGAAGTAAAATTCTACAAAGGTTTGGATTCGGTAAGATTTGTAAATGTTGTTGAAGTCCCTTCTGTTTCACACGACTGCATTTATTTATTCAAAAATACAATAAAAAATTGACATTTTGTGAAATATTTTTACACTTTAAAAGCAATGAACTCTATGCGAAAATACAGTACAGTGTCATTTATATCCTGTGATCAAAGCTGAATTTTCAGCATCATTCCTCACATGATCCTTCAGAAATCATTATAATAAGATGATTTTCTGCTCAAGAAACATTTATGATTATTAAAACAGTTCCGTCTTCACTGAATATAAGTGAGTATTTGCTGAATATAAGTTTATATTTTAAGTAGTTTAATCTAAATCTGTTGTTCATTTCCTCTCAGGGCACCGCTGGACAGGAAGTGACCGCATACGAGGAGATGTCCGCCCTGGTCAACTACGTGCAGCCCAACAAATTCATCTCTTTTGAGAACGCAGCCAGTGAGTTAGACTGGATTCTATTGGCACACTCACATAAATAAACTCATTATAAATGTAACAGACAGGGCTGGGTTTGTTACTTTAAAAATGTATTTCACTACAGATTACAAAATACTTGCTTTAAAAAGTCATTTGTAACGTATTTCGTTACATTACTCAAGTTTAGTCACTTAAATACTTTAGAATACTTTGGAATACTAATAAGTGTGGAACAAACACAAAAAAGGTCATTGTGAGTTTTTATCTCACAATTCTGACTTTTTCCCTCAGAATTGTGTGATATAAAGTTGCAATTGTGAGTTATAAAGTCAGAATTATGAGATATAAACTCGCAATATTGAGAAAAGTCAGAATTATGAGATATAAACTCGCAATATTGAGAAAAGTCAGAATTATGAGATATAAACTGACAATATTGAGAAAAGTCAGAATTATGAGATATAAACTCACAATATTGAGAAAAGTCAGAATTATGAGATATAAACTCATACTAAATTCAAAATTGCAAGAAAAAAAGTCTGTATTTCAAGTTTATATCTCCCAATTCTGACTTTATAACTTGCAATTGTGAGAAAAAGAAGTCAGAATTGTGAAACACAAACTCACAATTGCTAGAAAAAGTCACAGTGTCGAGTGAATTATAAAATGACTCACAAAACATGAAAACAGTGAAAACATGAAACTGAACTCGTCTTTTTCAGACGGTCAGAGTCAGAGAATCACCAATCGCTGTTTAAATGACATTAAAACTCAAAGTAATCACTTTGGTAATCTAAAACACTTTTCAGATGGAACTGGAATCTGATTACCACACATTTAACATGAAACACAGTCACTCAAATCTTAAGTAACTAAGTGACTTGTGTTTCGTTACTCCACAACCCTGGTAACAGATGCACCTCAAGCCTTTGATGTAATATTACACAAATGTAGCTATGAAAGTGTAAAAACAAATGTTTTCATCTGGTTCTGTCCTAATACAGAAAAAAACAAGAGTTATATCATCTCTTCCTTCGTGGAAACCAAAGGAGAGAGTCTGATCGCGAAGAATGCTGTGGACTGGGTGGAGTATCCTTCACATTTACATCAGATTAAATCAACCCGGAAGGTGTTTCTCGTGTGTGTGTGTGTGTGTGTGTGTGTGTGTGTGTGTGTGTGTGCGTGTGTGTGTGTGTGTGTGCGTGCGCGTGGGCGTGCGCGTGCGCGTGCGTGTGTGTGTGTGTGTGTGTGTGTGTGTGTGTCAGAGCTTTCCTATACTGATGACTGCAGATATAATAAGAGGCAGATGAGTCGTATTTACCCTAAAGGAACCCGTGTGGACTCTTCAAACTACAGTCCTCAGCCCTTCTGGAGCGCTGGCTGTCAGTTCGTGGCGCTCAACTACCAGACGATGGGTGAGACGCTGACGAGCCAATCACAGATTATGAACCGAGACACAAAAACTCTAAGTATTTGTTCTCTTGTTAAAGAATGTACTTATATATGTACATATGTATATATATATATATATATATATATATATGTACTTTTTTGTAAGAATATTTTTTTATATGTATCCATTTTATAAAACTAGTAATACTTGTTTATTGCATATCATGTGCAAAGTTGATAAAAACCTGATAATTATTAAATCATAAAAATTTAAAACATTAAATAAAAAAAAATTAAACACAATAACATTAAAACACTTCCCCCAATATATTTATATATATATATATATATATATATATGTATAATTTTTATTTTTACATATATATATATTTATATATATTATATTGTTATATATATTTTATTTTTACATATATATATATATATAATTTGTATTTTTACATATATATATTTATATTTATTATATTGTTATATATATTTTATTTTTATATATATATAATTTGTATTTTTACATATATATATTTATATTGTTATATATATTTTATTTTTACATATATATATATAATTTTTATTTTTACATATATATATATATATATATATTAAATAAATATAAAACTATATATATAAAAAATATATAAAACTAATTTAATTTGTTATCGTATATGGTTTGACCATTAACTGACATCAGAGAACCGTGAACATGCAAACATGAGTTTATGAAAAGCTACTAATTAATTAAATAATAAAAAATTGTTATTTATAGTAAAACATATCACAATCTTTTGTAATGTAAAATGTATATATATATATAAAATTTTGTAAAACTATTTTTTTGTATTGTATATGGTTTGACCATTAACTGACATCAGAGGTGATTATGGAAAGCTAATAATTAATTAATTAAAAATGGCAAATTTAAATAAATAATTTAATAGTAAAACATAACACAATCACATTAAAACACAATATTTTTTAATGTAAAATGTTTATATATATATAACATTTTTTAAAACTAAATTTGTTTGTTGTAAATTTCATCAGAGAACAGTTGATGAAAGGCTAATAATTAATTTAATCATAAAAAATGCCAGATTTAAACTTCCTAAGAAAGAAAATACTATTCCAAAATACTTCCATTAACTGACATCACACAAATATTGTTCAGTCATTGAACCAATAACTTTCATGGAATATTTCAGATAAATATTTAACGTTAGGGGTTCGGTGTGAATCTGGTGGGTTTGTTTGAAGCTCGATCAGCTCTTGGTGTGTTCGTATCGTAACTCGAGGTCTTGTTTCACTCGTATCGCTGTAGATTTCCCCATGCAGCTGAACATGGCTCTGTTCGAGTTCAACGGGAGGACGGGTTACATCCTCAAACACGACGTGCTCCGCCGGAGCGACAAGAAGTTCGATCCCTTCACCGACAGGATCGACACCATCATCGCCAGCACGCTCACCATCAAGGTCATTATGTGAAACCGAAGCTCCTGCTTCAAATCATCGGCGCATTTTGCAGATTATCGATCGAATCATTGGATCTAATCTTTCTTGAATTGTAAGCGTTACTGTTATTGCTCATAGATTTACTCCGGTCAGTTCCTGTCGGATAAGAGCGTGAAAACCGGAGTGGAGGTCGAGCTCATCGGTTTGCCGAAAGATCCCAAGCGGAAGTACCGCACCAAATGGAGCACCACACCCAACGCCATCAACCCGGAGTGGAACGAGGAGCCCTTCGTCTTTGAGAAGGTCAGCTGGTGTGATCTACTGCTCGTCACATCATGAATGAAATCATGAAATCATGAAATTTCAGGATATTTACTTGTGATATCAACAATTACATTTTCACTAGTAAAAACTGTCATTCTTGATATCAGGAATTAGATTTCCACTAGTATAAACTATAATTGTTGATATCTGTGATTGTATTTTCACTAGTGAAATCTCATCATAGGCTGCCATTCAAATTCAATTGTTGATATCAAGAATTCATTTCTGACTAGTTGAAATTCCAGTTTCACATTTCAGGAATACAATTCTGACTAGTAACAATGACAATTTCTGATATCATGAATGTGATTGTTACTCGTAAGAGCCGTTTTAGACATCAGAAATGATATTGATATCAGGAATTCATTTCAGATTTCAGAAATGAACATTTTTACTAGTAGAAATTCAATTGTTGATATCAAGAATTCATTTCTTACTAGTTGAAATTCCAGTTTCACATTTCAGGAATACAATTCTGACTAGTAAAAATGCACATTTCTGATATCAAGAATCACATTGTTACTAGTGCAAATGTCTATTCTTGATATCGACAATTGAATTTCTACTAGTAAAAATGTTCATTTCTGAAATCATGAATGTGATTGTTACTAGTAAGAAAGCCGTTTTAGATATCAGAAATTATCTTGATATCAGGAATTCATTTTCAGATTTCAGAAATGAAAATTTTTACTAGTGGAAATTCAATTGTTGATGTCAAGAATAGACATTTGCACTAGTAACAATGTAACTGATATCAGAAATGTGCATTTTTACTAGTCAGAATTGTATTCCTGAAAT
Organism: Opsariichthys bidens; assembly: GCA_037194245.1. Lineage (NCBI taxonomy): Eukaryota > Metazoa > Chordata > Actinopteri > Cypriniformes > Xenocyprididae > Opsariichthys > Opsariichthys bidens. The sequence goes on along the minus strand of CM074286.1, from coordinate 1,811,358 downwards.
GTGAAACTGGAATTTCAACTAGTAAGAAATGAATTCTTGAGATCAACAATTGAATTTGAATGGCAGCCTATGGAGAGATTTCACTAGTGAAAATACAATCACAGATATCAACAATTATAGTTTATACTAGTGGAAATTGAATTGTTGATTTCAAGAATGAACATTTTAACTAGTGAAAGTTCATATCCTGAAAATGAATAAAAGTATGAGCGTCTCTGTGATGTTGAGCAGATCCTGCTGCCGGAGATGGCCTACCTCCGGCTCGTGGTTCAGGAGGAGGGCGGGAAATTCTTAGGTCACCGAATCATCCCTCTGGACGCTCTTCAGACAGGTGAGACGATCTTCGCTGGATTTTGGTCACCGTTAGGAATGAAACAGCCCATTTCTGCCACGAAACAAAACAAAAGCAAGTCGTAATTATTCCACAAAAGTCAAAATTCTGACATACCAATTCATATTTATGAGAAGAAAAGCCAAAGTTGAAATTTTGACTATATGAAGTCATGATTACGATTTAGTATGTCATAATTATTGACTTAATATGTCAATTTTTGTCTCAAAATTTTGACGTAGTATATCATAATTACGATTTAAAGTAATAATTTTCACTATGATTATTACTATGTCATAATATTGACGTTTTGTCTCAAAATGATGACGTAGTGTGTCTTAATTATGATTTAAAGTCATAATTTTTGTCATTATTATGACTTTTTCATTTCAAAATTATGACGTGATGTCACAATTATGATTTTGTAAGACAATTATAATTTAGTATGTCAGAATTTTGACTATTTCAAAATGATGACTTAGTATGTAAAATTTATGATTTAAAGTTATACTTTTGACTTTTTATCTCATAATTAGAACTTAGTATCTCATAATTACGACTTTTCATGTCATACTTATGACTATTAATTATGATTTTCGTCATAAAAATGTCATAATTTTGACTTGATCTCACAACTTTGATATTGATATTATGTCATAATTGTGACATTTTAATCTTAAAATTATGATTTAGTATGTCAATTATAATATCTATAGTATAGTATGTGATAGTATTTAGTATGTAATAAATAATTATGACTTAGTATCTCATAATTTCGACTTCATGTCATACTTATGACTATTAATCATGATTTAGTATGTCATAATTATTATTTAATGTCATAATTTTGACTTGATCTCACAATTTTGATATTGATATTATGTCATAATTATGACCTTTTATCCCATAATTATGACTTAGTACGTATGTCGTAATTTAAACTTTCTGTCATAACTGTGACATTTTAATCTCAAAATTATGATTTAGTATGTCAAGTATAATATCTATAGTATAGTATGTGATAGTATTTAGTATGTCATAATTACGACTTATATCATAGTTTTGACCTTTTATCTCAAAATTATGACAGTATGTCACAATTATGATTTAGTATGTCATAATTATGACTTAGTATCTCATAATTTCGACTTTTCATGTCATACTTATGACTATTAATCATGATTTTCGTCATAAAAACGTCATAATTTTGACTTGATCTCACAATTTTGGCATTATTGATAGTATTTAGTATGTCATAATTATATCATAGTTTTGACTTTTTATCTCAAAATAATGACTTAGTATGTCCTAATCATGATTTAAAAGGATCATTTTTACTTTTTATCTCATAATTGGGGATTATTCAGCTCGCATCTTGTGGTCAGTCGCCCTCGCAGTGCATTATGGGTATCCTCTATCAGTGCTACACTCCTGATGGGACTGAATAAGTGTGCTCGATGACGTCCAGTATGACTTCGGACGCCACTGCAAACGTCTGTTCCCTCAAATAGTGATTTCAGGCACAGCCAACGTGTTTTTGCAGTGCTGAGCGATGTAGCCAATCACAGACATGTTAGTTGATCTCTTGAATGCATCGGCCAATCAGGGGCGCTTTAGTCGGAATCCGCTCACCAGTCAAAACGCTTGTCGGACTTTTCCAGAGGAATCGTTCACCCTGTGATCGTTTGCAGGTTTCCAGCACATCTGTTTGCGCAGCGAGAGCAACATGCCGCTCACACTGCCGTCTGTGTTCGTGCACATCGAGGTGAAGGACTACATCCCCGCTGCGTTCGCTGGTACGTCACTGTCCCAGAATCATATTTCACAGTGTACATTAGCAAGGAACCTCTCATATGATTATTGTTTTGACTCGCAGATTTCTCAGATGCACTTTTCAATCCAGTGAAGACTTCAAAGCCACCGAAGACAGAGGTAGAATTAAATGAGCAACAGATGCACGTCTCTGTTCAAGTGCCCTTGAACGACATTAGTGCACTATGGAGGTTCTCCTAATAGAAAAAAAAAGGAAATGATCTTTTATCATTTTCAGATGCAATCATTAAAACTGCATATATTTACTTGAGAAGCAAAATGATACAAGATTTTATGTCGTGTTTGAGCAGAACATCTGTTTAAGAACTAGAACAAACGGCGGGTAGGGACTACGACAAGCTTCTTCCTGGGTTGATGACATCACAAACCCCCAAATTTACATAAACTCCGCCCCCAAGAACACTCAACAAAGGGGGCGGGGCCATGTTGTGCTGCTTTAGAGTTGTTGTCGTCGAGTGTTGTCAGTTTACGCTTCACAGACGAGGGTGGATTGGAGGAAAAAAGAGTAACGTGACGACACATGATCAACTCCACAGCAACGACATCGATTTATCCACGAACCGTTCAGAAACGACTCCATCCGTTTGAACACTTTCCTCATTTTGTCTGCGTGAGATTCTCCAGCTTTGTTGTTGTTGAGCCGTTAAAGCTCCGCCCTCTTCTGGAGCAGCGGCTCATTTGCATTTAAAGGGACACACACAAAAACGGCGTGTTTTTGCTCACGCCCAAATAGAGGCGAATTTGACAAGCGATAATAAATGATCTGAGCTGAAACTTCACTGGAGACACCAGACACTGATATTACATTTCAAAAGGAAAAACAAGATTATTTTTCTTGCCGCAGAAAAATCTTTTTTCTTGTTTTAACCCTTGTGCATTGTTCAAATTCACCACCCTTTCGTTATTTTAACTGCTTTAAAAATGTATCAGATAAATATTTTTTTCACATTTTTTTGGTTAAATCTATTAATCGACCTCAGTCCTGATCAAAATGACTAATTTAAAAAAAAAAAAATTCAGGATTTTAACTCTTTAACACGTTAAAATCTGATGCTGCACAAAAACTAACAATGTTGTTTCTAATCTTTGACACGTTTTTTCCCAAATCAGTGACATCATTTATGAATTTGGCAATTAAAGAGTTAAAATCCTGAATTTTTTATTTTTAAATTGAGTAGTTTTGATCAGGACTGAGGTTGATTCATAGATTTAAGCAAAAAAATTTGAAAAAAATATTTATCTGATACATTTTTAAAGCAGTTAAAATCGTAACGAAAGGGTCGTGAATTTGCCCACACAGAGTCCTGTTGAGTTTTTGAACATTTTGAAATTTCCCCAAAAAATATGTCAAAAATAAGATTTGTCACCAAAAATCATTCCATTTGCTGAAACACGGAGAAAGTTATGGCCAAATTAAGACTCAAAAATTCCCCACAGTGGATGAAAACATCCCGAACAGCACATAAAGGGTTAAATATAAACCACACAGAATTTGGTGAGATTTCTTCAAAATCAAGATTTGAGTTCTTGTCATTTTGCTTCTCAAGTGAATATATCTCGTTTTAAGGATGTTTAGATAATTGTGTTAGAAAACAAGACAAAAAATGGCTTTGATCTTTGAAAAAAATGTTTTATCTAATATGTTAAGACAAAAAACCTCTACTGCAAGACAATTTCTAAATGCAGTTTTTTCA
>CM074286.1:1800000-1802500 GCA_037194245.1 Opsariichthys bidens | reverse complement strand
GATGCAGGAGATCAGATGAATGAACTCAAGCAGAAGCTGAAGTCAGAGCTCAGAGTGCTGCTGGTGGAGCAACACGACCAACTCAAGAAGAAGAAAGAGCAAAACAACACTGAGGTACAGACCTTATGATTCAGCTAATGATTGACAGGTGTGAGTCACATGACCTAAGTGACTCTGTCAGAGCTGAGCTTCATCACAATAGATCAGTCACAGTATGTGGTGTTTCCACATGTTTTTTGTTGTTGTTGTTGTTGTTGTTGCAGAAATCATGGTAAAAATCATCCACAAATTTGGGTCAGATATGGACATTTATCAATTTAACCCAATGGTTGGGTTTGTCTGTTTTTGATCCAAATTAGGGTTGAAACAACCCAGCATTTTTTAAAATGTACACAGTGTAATTCTGTTGGCAACTGTCTCCGAAAAAGTTAATTAATCAAAATGTAATTACCATAAAGGGTTTTATTGGCTTATGAACTGGGTTGCAAAATTCTGAGAGTTTTCAAGAAGTTTTCTATTGGAATTATTGAGAATATATGGAAATTAACAGGAATTTATGGGAATTAACTGGAATATATGAGAATTAAAGGGAATATATGGGAATTAATGGAAATTAACGGGAATATATGAGAATTAATGGGAATTAACCGGAATAATGGGAATTAACGGGAATATATGAGAATTAATGGGAATTAGCGGGAATATATGGGAATTAATGGGAATTAACCGGAATAATGGGAATTAATGGAAATTAACGGGAATACATGAGAATTAATGGGAATTAACGGGAATATATGGGAATTAACGGCAATATGTGAGAATTAATGGGAATTAATCGGAATATATGGGAATTAACTGGAATATATGAGAATTAATCAGAATTAACGGGAATATATGACAATTAAAGGGAATATTTGGGAATTAATGGAAATTAACAGGAATATATGAGAATTAATGGGAATTAACCGGAATATATGGGAATTAATGGAAATTAATGGGAATATATGAGAATTAATGGGAATTAACGGGAATATATGGGAATTAACGGCAATATGTGAGAATTAATGGGAATTAATCGGAATATATGGGAATTAACTGGAATATATGAGAATTAATCAGAATTAACGGGAATATATGACAATTAAAGGGAATATTTGGGAATTAATGGAAATTAACAGGAATATATGAGAATTAATGGGAATTAACCGGAATATATGGGAATTAATGGAAATTAATGGGAATATATGAGAATTAATGGGAATTAACGGGAATATATGGGAATTAACGGCAATATGTGAGAATTAATGGGAATTAATCGGAATATATGGGAATTAACTGGAATATATGAGAATTAATCAGAATTAATGGGAATATATGACAATTAAAGGGAATATTTGGGAATTAATGGAAATTAACGGGAATATATGAGAATTAATGGGAATTAACCGGAATAATGGGAATTAACGGGAATATATGAGAATTAATGGGAATTAACCGAAATATATGGGAATTAATGGAAATTAACGGGAATATGTGAGAATTAATGGGAATTAAAGGGAATATATGGGAATTAACAGGAATATATGAGAATTAATGGGAATCAATCGGAATATATGGGAATGAATGGAAATTAGCCGGAATATATGAGAATTAATGGGAATTAACAGGAATATATGGGAATTAACGGGAATATATGACAATTAATGGGAATTAACAGGAATATGTGGGAATTAACGGGAATATATGAGAATTAATGGGAATTAACCGGAATATATGGGAATTAACAGGAATTAATGGGAATAAACTGGAAATTTTAAATTTTTTGCAGGTTAACCTATAAGAGGGATCTTAAATGTATGTGGAAAAAAAAAATCTTGCAGCACAATCTTGCTTAAAACGAGAGGAATGAATGCAAATTCAGTTGAATTTCTACACTTTGCGTTCCTCAATCACATGCACACAGCACACTGAATCTGCTTTCACTTTTTCACATTTTTAATGGGACTTTTTTTTTCCATATAGGGAATATTTTTATTATATTCAAAGTTTTACTCTAAAAATGTGCATTAGTTTGCATGCACGTCTGCTTATGACCAAACAAAACGTTTACATTTATGTTTGTATAACTTACCTCAGTTTCCAATGTCAAAAGTTTCCAACTTGGAATATTTCCAAAATTCCCCAGCTTAACTTTCCGTGGAAAGTTTCCAGAAATGTTCCGCTCATCTGTGACCCTATTTATGACCAAACAAACATAAATCATAATGCAAATCATAATCACACAGTGGGCATTTTTTTGTCTCACAATATATAATAATAAGTATTATTATTATTAGTAGTAATATTGTTGTTGTTTTATTATGTCTTATTTGATTTTGGCCATTCTGACCATTTTGATTAGCCAATTATTATTATTATTATTATTATATAAATCCTTGTTTGATTTCTGTCATAATGAGGTTTTCAATTAGCCTGTTCTGATGACAGTGATGAGGATTAG